>JAJONR010000568.1:0-107170 GCA_029582245.1 Solanum etuberosum
ATGATGCTTCGAAACTAATATTTGCAAGGTGGCAAGCGCAGCTGGCTCCCTTTGACTTTGAAATTTATTATAAAAAGGGCATTGATAATTCCCTTCCAGATTTCTTATCAAGAGAATTTTTAAATAACTGAGTATTTTTTCATTCTTAGCGACGAAACCCTTATTTCTATACTACAGGTAATCCCGCTATGCCAGGATCTGAAAAAAAAAATAATTGATAAAATCATTTCTGATATTCTCTATGAAGATAATTCATCAGAATTTGAATTTTCCTTATACGAAGAAATATCTCGGGAAGACATTGATTATTTACTACGAGAAGATATTCTCGACCATTTCCTCCATTAAATTATGAATTGCTATAATTGCAGTATGGATCCGCCTTGGACTAGAGTCCGTGGCCGTGGAAGGGGAAGATCTTCCCCTGGACGAGGATCATCGTCCTCTCAAGCGACATCGTCCTCTCAAGCGACATAATAATAATACAAATAATCTACACAATATTTTTTTTTATAAAGATCAAACAATGTAGTAGAGATCGACACATTATAAAAATTAGAAAAAACTACATATTAAATAACTTTTGTAACAAAATTATAAAATATTTCAATAACCACAGTTAAAACTCAAAACACTTTAGACATGCATGGTTCAATAACCACAGTTAAAACTCATATAGTTCGCACCCATGTGTTATATTATAATACTCAAATCACTCTCCAAAACCAATTAAAAGAGTGAGCGGTCATAGTCAATATGAAAACCCATAGAAGAGTTGAGATCGAATCCCACAAGCAATGGTATATTGTGGAGAATTTAGTTTCAAGAATTTGGACTTTAAATTAGCTCATTTGTAATAGTAAGAACAATTGGATGGATGATACCACCAACTTAATATAAAGATTTGGTTATCAATTATCGCAATTAACTAAGAAATTGAAGAAATCAAGAGTTAACAAGCAATCTAGGGGTGTAGGGATTGGAAATCGATGCCACATAGGGGTAATTTGTTGTTCTATAGTGATGATCATTCATGAATAGGCTAAGTCATCTTCATTGACGCTAATGATCTTTCGATCTCAAAGCATCTATGGATAGAATCTCCTTTCAGTCTCATCTAAATGCCAACCTAAACAACCCAATGCCTTATTATAATCTATCTTTCAAGAACAGAGCAAATAGATACGATCCATAACTTCTTTTTAAAGCAAGTTACAAATATCAAACCTAAATTTTTAGTATTGAACTAATTACCCACTCCAATCAATCTATTTCGAGCATCAACCGGAGATCAGAAGTAGAAATTAAGTTTAAAACCTTAACACTTAAGTTAACCACATGATAATTAGACCAAATTCATGTATGAACAACAACAAAACAGAGAATACCACAATATCAACTACATTAAATCAACACTCATCCCCATTTTAGCACCCCTAGATCATGGGGTTTCAGCCACCCATCACAAAATGTAATGAAATTATACCTTTCATGAAAGCATCCATGGATAACTTGAAATCAAGAAATTGAAAGTAAACCCACTTTGGATTCAACTTCAGTGTATCAAAATCAAACACCAAATTGTAAAACCCCAAAAGCTATAAAAGTATTCTTTGAAGGTAAAGTGTTTCTCTCCCAAGAACATCTAAAAATAGAACTCTCTAAAAAATTTACCTTTGGGATAAACCTTCTCAAAATTTGGCCCAAAATCCATTTTATGACTGACTCGACGATGTTAATCGGGATCGCCGAACCTGTTCCATGAATTTCCCTTCTCTCCTTAGCTTACCTTATGATGCTCTAGGCTTCAAGTGCTTGAAACTCAGTTGACGAAATCAATTGAGTCAGCCTTTCATGTTCGGAGAATCGCTGAATATCACCTTAGTTCGTCCTTCAAGCACTCAATCTTTGCTTTGCACACTGTTGCTTTGGGCGATGTGCATCAGGATTGCCATTCTCCTTCGGTGCATCGTCGTCTCTACTGGAGTCCGTCGACCTTCTTTGATAGACACAAGTGCAATGCACTGTCAATTTCGGCGAGGTCGTGCTCAGTTGGCGATCCGCCCTTCTTGTTAGGCAATCAGAAGTTTTTACTTTGAACTTCTTTTTTGTATTTTTCGCTATTCTTTCAAACATCAGTGCTTGCCTTGTCCAATCGGCTTCATAGCTACAAATCATCAACAGTCTATGAGAATAGGACAAAATTAGGCAGAGAACACTATTTACAGAGCTAAATTGACCTTAAATGAGTTCAAATCTACCACTCATCAACACCCCTAACATAATCTTTTGCTTGTCCTCGAGTAAATCAAGAACACAATAAGCTCTACAACAATATTCAATGAGAGCTAACATACAAGTGCCATAGCAAGATTACTCTCAATAACATGTTACCCTCAATCATGATAAAAAAGCTTCAATGATGACTAGATAGTCTCAACACAAGCTCAAGCTCACTTTAGGTTGTTGTCTAATGCAAGAACATGTTTCAACAAATTCATTAAACTTACCTCACATCAAGAATGATTCCATGCTCTCAGAAATCAAATCATCAAAGGTATAAGGAATCAATACAACTCTAACTCTCTCAAAAGAGAAACACATACAAGCTTTGTCCCATAAGTTTGTCCATATTTTTGGATCATCACATAACCTAGTTCATGCAAGATCCCTTTATACTTTTCATTTTTCTAAAGCATTTTGTAATGACCTTGCGGTCATTTCTTTGTTTATGCCTCATGTTATGCGTTTAGATATTTTTTGTAGCATCCCAAAGTCATTTATGACTTGCTGGGACTGACAGTTCGGTCACTTGGTCGTTCGTTTAGTTTTTATGTGAGTGTTAGTGTTTTGGGAGCTTTTGAACTTTGAACGGTCATGTTTGATCAGAAGTTCAGAAAGATGACCTTAGAATACAATCCTGACGATTCCATCATCTCCGAAAGGGTTATTTTAGGCTACTAACATGGTGGCCATGACTCCCGAGATTTTCAGTGTCACTACAAAAAAACCCCAAATTGCCAATAGATTTTACTAACAACTTAAGTTGGTTAGTATTCTACTAACAAATTACCAACATATTTCTAACTGGACTATTTTTAAAACTTAACCACGAAATTCTAATAGATTACCAACCAAAATATCACTAACTAAGTATTTTAGTTGGTAAATACGGCGGGGAAAAATGGCGCCAAATTTAGCAACTTTCTATCAATGGATTACCAACTGAAATATTACTAACGCACACCTTTTGTTGGAAATATTACCACGAAGTATATATCGGTTGGTAAATATGACAATAAATTTGTTTATATAATTTATTAACATATTACCAACGAATTACTAACCAAACATTTACCAACCAAATATAAATGTGTTAGTAAATTAGTAACGAAATGTAATTTGTTGGTAATAATAAGTAAATTTAACGATGTTACACTGAATCAATATTTTTCCCTGAATTTAAGCTTTAGTAATATATTTAATGATAGATATCAATTGTTATTTTGTAAAGAATATAGCATTTAATAATAAATTTATCTTTACTTACATATATTGTTACATTCACTAATAATATTACCAATTTTGTCGATCCAAATTTTATCATGACTTTTTCTTAATTTTTTTTGGAAGAAAAAATGGGTGAAAATCATTTTTCCTTCTAAAGTTTTCTTTAAAAATCAAACTCCCCCTCCCCTCAACATTAAAAAAATATAATCATCTCCCCCCCCCCCATTTTACCAAAATTCGGCCATTGACCAGCAACGTTAGAAATTTGACCGATGACTACAAGGGCAAATAGTAATTTTCACTATCTTAACACTTAATGGGGTGCCCTAATAAATAAATGGGTGTTTCATTTACTACAACAACAACTCTTATCTTTGTTGTTCAGTTGAAGCACATGATCAATAAAAAACTATTCATCTTCACCCTCTCAAAATCAAGATAAATTTTTATTTGAGATTTTTTACTTTTGTACCAATTTATTTTCATATTGAATTTCTTTTTTAGTTATCAATTAATGGATTAACCTTTTTTTCTTTGATATGTAGATCTATTAATCACTGTATTTTCTTTGTTTCTTCAAACTGAATTTTAAGAGTGTGAAAGTGACATATTAATTAAGTGGATTTTAAAATGTGTTTTGCATATTGTAATCATTTAAAATTTATTAAACATAAATTTATAAAATGATTTGGATTATATTAAATTCATGAATATATTAGTCCAGATAAATATTATGGATTAATATAATTAGACTAATTATTTAAATCCAATAAATATGGATTTAGTTAAAGTTTAAATTAATTGTTTTGGGCTACTATAGATGAGCCCAGTTTGCTAAGCCCATCCTAGAGGCCCATTCTTGGTGCCACGTGGCAAATGACATGGCATGCCAAGTCAAACGAAGAAGCCAATAGGAGCATGACATGTGTCAAAGTGACACGCCTGCTCCATAAAGACCATATGTCATGTCACTTAAATCTGATTAGTCGAAGGGAATTCTGTTTCAATCACAACTCCTCGATTTTAAAACTATAAATAGGGTTCCTCATAATTCGGAAAAGAAACAAGAATTCTAACAAGAAGCTAGAGAAAGCTCGTGGATCAAAAGCCACAGATTTCTCTACAAGCTACAAGTTCAAAATTCAAGAATTCAAGCGTTCAAGTTCAAGAACGATCAAGATCATTGGATTCAAGATCAAGCTCGAAGCCCTTGAATTCAACTAGAAGTCAAGATCAAGATAAAGTTCAAGTTCAAGTTCATCGAAGATTCAAGAACAAGCTCCAAAGTCCTTGAATCCAAGATCAAGTTCAAGTTCAAGACTAATGCAAGATCAAGCTCAAGAGCCCTTGAATTATATTCAAAAAGGTGAATTCATAGAAATTATAGAGATTGTAACACTCACACTTTATATCAATAAAACAATTGTTGCATATTTTTTTTGTTTTTGATTATTATTATCTCGACACGAATTTTATTATCTACACAAATATTCAGATATGATGCTTTTGTTTTCCCTACTTTTTTTATATCTTTTTTTTTGCTTTAAAATAGACTAAACTTACACTTAATCTATTGAATTATTTCAGGGATGTCATTCAGCTTATCAATACATTATCTTGATAAATGCTACCAAGTTTTTAATGTGAATGATAATTGTTATGGGATATTGAATTTGTTAGAAGATGCTCATATTATTGTAACAGGAGGTCCTTCAACTTGGTTAGAAAAATCCACTTGCTTAGAAGCGATTCATCAAAAATACTGGTGGTACAATAAAAGTGGATAATGATACACATTTAAGAATATTTTTCAATACATATAAGAATCTAGAAAAGAGATAGGTTCACAAAAATCTGAATATAATATATGAAAATCTTGAAGAAGCAGAAGGTGAAATTTTTCAGTGCACTGATGATGAAGAAGATGAAAATGCAGTTGAGAATATAAAGGTTCACTAAGATGAACCACATAATGATGATGGCTGATCTGATTATGAATCTGATGAAAATGGAGTATTTGAAGGTGTCAGTGATGATGATAAAACAATTGATCAACCAATGGAAAAAGTAAGTTCATTTTTTTCTAATAGTATGGTTGTTTCGGGTTCTAAGGCTTTCATTTTAAGTTTGTGCCATTAGGCATAAATTTCAAGTTTTGGCAAAAATTTGACTTTGGTCAATATTTTTGGTAAACATGCTGAGATTAGAATTCTGTCAGCACGGTTAGCTTCGGAAGGTCATTTTTGCTCTAATAGGATGGTTGGTTTGGGTTTTAAGGCTTTCATAGTCAGTTTGTGCCGTTAGGTGTTTTAACTTTTAAATTTTAGCCAAAACTTGACTTTGGTCAATATTTTTGGTAAACGTTCTTAGATAAGAACTTCGTCAGTGTCATTAGCTTTGGAAGGTCATTTTTGATCTAACAGGAAGGTTGGTTCAAGTTTTGAAGCATCCGTTTTCAGTTTGTGTCGTTAGATGTTTTAAATCTTATTTTTTGGCCAAAATTTTTCTTTGGCCAACATTTTTGTGAACGTGCTCATATGAGAATTCCGTCAGCATAATTAACTCCAAAGGTCATTTTTTATTTAATAGGATGGTTGGTTTGGATTTTGAGGCTTTCATTTTCAGTTTTTGGCGTTAGACGTTTTAACTTTTAAGTTTTGACCAAAATTTGACTTTGGTCAATATTTTTGGTAATGAGCTCAGATTAGATTTCTATTAGCGCGGTTAGCTCCGAAAGGTTATTTTTGGTCTAATAGGATGGTTGGTTCGGATTTTGACGCTTTCATTTTTAGTTTGTGTCGTTAGTCGTTTCAACTTTGATATTTCACCATAATTTAATTTTGGTCAATATATTTGGTAAACGTGCTCATATGAGAATTTCGTCAGCGCAGTTAGCTCCAAAAGATCATTTTTCATCTGATAAGATGGTTTGTTCGGGTTATGAAGCTTTTGTTTTCAGTTTGTGTCGTTAGGCATTTTAACTTTTAAGTTTTGGCAAAAATTTAACTTCGGTCAATATATCTAGTAAACGTGCTCAGATGAGAATTCAGTTAGTGCGGTTAGATCTGGAAGGTCATTTTTTGTCTAATAGGATGATTGATTTGGATTTTGAGGCTTTCATTTTCAGTTTGTGCTGTTAGGCATTTTAACTTTTAAGTTATGATCAAAATTTAATTTTGGTCAATATTTTTGTAAACTTGCTCTGATGTGAATTTTGTCAGCACGGTTAGCTTTGGAAGATAATTTTCATCTAATGGGATGGTTGGCTTGGGTTTTGAGGCTTTCATTTTTCAGTTTGTGCCGTTAGGCGTTTAAAATTTTAAGTTTTGGCAAAAATTTAAATTTGGTCAATATTTTTTGTAAACATGCTTAGATTAGAATTTCGTCAGCACAGTTAGCTCATGAAGGTCGTCTTTGGTCTAATAGGATTGTTGGTTCAGGTTTTGAGGCATTTTTAATTTGTGTCGTTAGGCCTTTAAACTTTTAACTTTTGGTCAAAATTTGAATATGGTCAATATTTTAGGTAAATGTGCTCAGATGAGAATTTTGTCAGCATGGTTAACTCTGGAAGATCATTATTCATCTAATAGGATGGTTGGTATGGGTTTTGAGACTTTCATTTTCAGTTTGTGCATTTAGGCATTTTAAGTTTTAAGGTTTGGCCAAAATTTGAATTTTTCCAATATTTTTGGTAAACGTGCTCATATTAGAATTTCGTCAACACAGTTAGCTCAATAAGGTCATTTTTTGTCTAATAGGATGGTTGGTTTGAGTTTTGAGGATTTAATTTTCAGTTTGTATCATTAGGCGTTTTAACTTTTAAGTTTTAGCCAAAACTTGACTTTGGTCAATATGTTTGGTAAACTTGCTCGGATTAGAATTCTGTTAGTGTCATTAGCTTCGAAAGGTCATTTTTGATCTGATAAGAGGGTTGGTTTGGGTTTTTAAGATTTCATTTTCAGTTTGTGCTGTTATCTGTTTAAATCTTAAGTTTTGGCCAAACTGTGACTTTTTTCAATATTTTTGGTGAACGTGTTCAGATGAGAATTTCGTCAGCGCGATTAGCTCCAAAGCTCATTTCTTATTCAATAGGATATTTGGTTTGGGTTTTGAGGCATTCATTTTCAGTTTGTGTCGTTAGGCGTTTTAACTTTTAAGTTTTGGCAAAAATCTGAATTTGGTCAATATTTTTGGTAAACATACTTTGATTAGAATTTCGTTAGCACGGTTAGTTCCAAAAGGTCAACTTTGGTCTAACAGGATGGTTGGTTCAGGTTTTGAGGCTTTCATTTTTAATTTGTGCCTTTAGGCATTTTAACTTTTAACTTTTGACCAAAATTTGACTTTAGTCAATATTTTTGGTAAACATGTTGAATGAGAATTTTGTTAGTGAAGTTACCTTTGGAAGATCATTTTTCATCTAATAGGGTGGTTTGTTCGGGTTTTGAGGCATTCATTTTCAGTTTGTGCCATTAGGCATTTTACCTTTTAGGTTTTAACCAAAATTTGAATTTGGTCAATATTTTTGGTAATGAGCTCAGATTAGAATTCTTTCAGCGCGGTTATCTCCGAAAGGTTATTTTTGGTCTAGGAGGATGGTTGGTTCGGGTTTTGAAGCTTTCATTTTTAGTTTGTGCCATTAGACGTTTTAAGTTTTGGCCATAATTTAACTTCGGTAAATATATTTGGTAAAGGTGGTCAGATGAGAATTTTGTCAACGTGGTTAGCTCTGAAAGATGAATTTTCATATGATAGGATGGTTGGTTTGGGTTTTGAAGCTTTCATTTTCAGTTTGTGTTGTTAGGCGTTTTAAATTTTAAGTTTTTGGCCAGAATTTAACTTCGGTAAATATATTTGGTAAACGTGTTCAAATGAGAAGTCCGTTAGTGAGGTTAGCTCTGGAAGGTCATTTTTTTTCTATTAGGAAGGTTGGTTCGGGTTTTCAGGCTTTCATTTTTAGTTTGTGCCGTTAGGCATTTTAACTTTTAACTTTTAGCCAAAATTTTGAATTTGGTTAATATTTTTGGTAAACGTGCTTCGATTAGAATTATGTCAGTGTAGTTAGCTCCGGAAGGTCATGTTTGGTCTAATAGGATGGTTCGCTTGGGTTTCAAGGCTTTTGTTTTGAGTTTGTGGCTCTAGGCGTTTTAACTTTTAACATTTGGATAAAGTTTAAATTTGGTCAGATTTCTTATTAGAATTGCTGGGATGAAAATTTTATTAGCGTGGTTAGCTCCAGAGGGTCCTTTTTTGTATAACAGGATGGTTGGTTCAGGTTTTAAGGCTATCATTTTCAGTTTGTACTGTTAGGTGTTTTATTTTTAAGTTTTGACCATAATTTGACTTTGGTCAATATTTTTGGTAAACGTGCTCAGATGAGAATTTCATTAACCAAGTTAGCTCCGGAAGACCATTTTTCTTCTAATATGATGGTTGGTTCGAGTTTTGAGGCTTTCATTTTCAGTTTGTGTTGTTAGGCGTTTTAACTTTTAAGTTTTGACAAAAATTTGACTTTGGTCAATATATTTGGTAATAAGCTCATATTAGAATTTTGTCAGCATGGTAAGCTCTGGAAGGTTATTTTTGGTCTAATAGGATGGTTGGTTCGGGTTTTGATGCTTTCATTTTTAGTTTGTGTCGTTAGTCATTTTAACTTTAAGTTTTTGGTCATAATTTAACTTTGGTCAATATATTTGGTAAACGTGCTCCGATGAGAATTTCATCAGCGCGGTTAACTACGGAAGTTCTTTTTTCATATGTCAGGATGGTTGGTTCGGGTTATGAAGCTTTCATTTTCAGTTTTTGTCGTTAGGAATTTTAAATTTTAAGTTTTGGCAAAAATTTAACTTCGGTCAATATATTTGGTAAACATACTTGGATGAGAATTCTGTCAGCGCGTTTAGCTCTGAAAGGTCTTTTTTTTTTTCTAACAGGAAGGTTGGTTCGGGTTTAGTGGCTTCTATTTTCAGTTTGTGTCGTTAGGCATTTTAAATTTTAGCCAAAATTTGAATTTGGGTGATATTTTTGGTAAACCTGCTCCGATTAGAATTATGTCAGCGCAGTTGGCTTCGGAAGGTCATTTTTGGCCTAACATGATGGTTGGTTCGAATTTTGAGGCTTTCATTTTGAGTTTGTGGCTCTAGGCGTATTAACTTTTAACTTTTGGCCAAAGTTTAACTTTGGTCAACATTCTTACTAAAAGTGCTTGGATGAGAATTTTGTTAGCGCGGTTAGCTCCGGATGGTCCTTTTTGCTCTAACAGGATGGTCCTTTTTGGTCTAACAGGATGGTTGGTTCAGGTTTTAAGGCTTCGTTTTCAGTTTGTGCTGTTAGGCATTTTAACTTTTAAGTTTTGACCAAAATTTGTCTTTGGTCAATATTTTTGGTAAACGTGCTTAGATGAGAATTTCATCAGCCAAGTTAGTTACGGAAGATCATTTTTCATCTAATAGGATGGTTTTTTCGGGTTTTGAGGCTATCATTTTCTGTTTTTGCAGTTAGGCGTTTTAACTTTTAAGTTTTGACCAAAATTTGACTTTGGTCAATATTTTTGGTAATGAGCTCATATTAGAATTCTGTCAGTGTGGTTAGCTCTGAAAGGTTATTTTTGGTCTAATAGGGTGGTTGGTTCGGGTTTTGATGCTTTTGTTTTTAGTTTGTGTCGTTAGTCGTTTTAACTTTAAGTTTTTGGCCATAATTTAACTTTGGTCAATATATTTGGTAAACGTACTCAGATGAGAATTTCATCAGCGCGGTTAGCTTCGGAAGATCTGTTTTCAGCTGTTAGGATGGTTGGTTCGGCTTATGAAGCTTTAGTTTTTAGTTTGTATCGTTAGACATTTTAACTTTTAAGTTTTGGAAAATCTTTAACTTCGGTCAATATATTTGGTAAACATACTCTGATGAGAATTATGTCAGCGCTGTTAGCTCTGAAAGGTTATTTTTTGTCTAACATGAAGGTTGGTACGGGTCTTGAGGCTTCCATTTTTAGTTTGTGCCATTATGCGTTTCAACTTTTAACTTTTAGCCAAAATTTGAATATTGTTGATATTTTTGGTAAACCTGCTCCGATTAGAATTATGTCAGCGCAATTAGCTTCAGAAGGTCATTTTTGGCCTAACATGATGATTCGTTTGGATTTTGAGGCTTTTGTTTTGAGTTTGTGGCTCTATGCGTTTTAACTTTTAACTTTTGGCCAAAGTAAAACTTTGGTCAACATTCTTACTAAAAGTGCTTGGATGAGAATTTTGTTAGCGCGGTTAGCTCCTGAAGGTCCTTTTTGGTCTAAAAGGATGGTTGGTTCAAGTTTTAAGGCTTCGTTCTCAGTTTGTGCTGTTAGGCGTTTTAACTTTTAAGTTTTGACCAAAATTTGACTTTGGTCAATATTTTTGGTAAACGTGCTCAGATGAGAATTTCATTAGCCCAGTTAGCTCCAGAAGATTATTTTTTGTCTAATAGGATGGTTGGTTCGGGTTTGAGGCTTTCATTTTCAGATTTTGCCGTTAGGGGTTTTATCTTTTAAGGTTTGACCAAAATTTGACTTTGGTCAATATATTTTGTAATGAGCTCATATAAGAATTCTGTTAGCGTGGTTATCTCTGAAAGGTTATTTTTGGTCTAATAGAATGGTTCGTTCGGGTTTTGACGCTTTCATTTTTAGTTTGTGTCGTTAGTCGTTTTAACTTTAAATTTTTGACCAAAATTTGACTTTGGTTAGTATTTTTGATAAACGTGCTCAGATGAGAATTTCATCAGCCCAGTTAGCTCCGGAAGATCATTTTCATCTATTAGGATGGTTGGTTCGAGTTTTGAGGCTTTCATTTTCAGTTTGTGTCGTTAGGCGTTTTAACTTTTAAGTTTTTGGCCAAAATTTTACTTCGGTCAATATATTTGTTAAACGTGTTCAAATGAGAATTCTGTTAGTGCGGTTAGCTCTGGAATGTTATTTTTTATCTATTAGGAAGGTTGGTTCGGGTTTTGAGACTTTCATTTTTAGTTTGTGGCGTAAGACATTTTAAATTTTAACTTTTAGCCAAAATTTGAATTTGGTTAAATTTTTTGATAAATGTGCTCCGATTAGAATTATGTCAGCGTAGTTAGCTTCGGAAGGTTATTTTTGGTCTAATACGATGGTTGGCTTGGGTTTCGAGGCTTTTGTTTTCAGTTTGTGGCTCTAGGCGTTTTAACTTTTAACCTTTGGCCAAAGTTTAAATTTGGTCAACATTCTTACTAGAAGTGCTGGGATGAAAATTTAGTTAGCGCAGTTAGCTCAGGAGGGTCCTTTTTGGTCTAACAAGATGGTTGGTTCAGGTTTTAAGGATTTCGTTTTCAGTTTGTGTTGTTAGGAGTTTTAACTTTTAAGTTTTGATCATAATTTGACTTTGGTCAATATTTTTGGGAAACATGCTCAGATAAGAATTTCATCAGCCCAGTTGGCTCTGGAAGATCATTTTCATTTAATAGGATGGTTGGTTCGGGTTTTGAGGCATTCATTTTAAGTTTGTGCCGTTAGGCATTTTAACTTTTAAGTTTTGACCAAAATTTGACTTTAGTCAATATTTTTGGTAATGAACTCATATTAGAATTCTGTTAGCGTGGTTAGCTCCGAAAGGTTATTTTTGGTCTAATAGGATGGTTGGTTCGGGTTTTGAAGCTTTCGGTTTTAGTTTGTGTCGTTAGTCGTTTTAACTTTAAGTTTTTGGCCATAATTTAACTTTGGTCAATATATTTGGTAAACGTGCTCAGATGATAATTTCGTCAGCGCGGTTAGCTCCGGAAGATTTTTCTTAATCTGTAAAGATGGTTGGTTCGGGTTATGAAGCTTTCATTTTTAGTTTTTGTCATTAGGCAGCTTAACTTTTATGTTTTGGACAAAATTTAACTTCGGTAAATATATTTGGTAAACGTACTCGGATGAGAATTCTTTCAGTGCAGTTAGCTTTGGAAGGTCATTTTTTGTCTAACAAGAAGGTTGGTTAGGGTTTTGAGGCTCCCATTTTCAGTTTGTGCCGTTAGGCATTTCAACTTTTAACTTTTAGCCAAAATTGTAATTTGGTTGATATTTTTGGTAAACCTGCTCCGATTAGAATTATGTCAGTGCAGTTAGCTTCGGAAGGTCATTTTTCTCCTAACATGCTGGTTAGTTCGGATTTCGAGGCTTTCCTTTTGAGTTTGTGGCTCTAGGCGTTTAAACTTTTAAATTTTGGATAAAGTTTAACTTTGGTCAACATTCTTACTAAAAGTGCTTGGATGAGAATTTTGTTAGCGCGATTAGCTTCGGAAGGTCCTTTTTGGTCTAAAAGAATGGTTGGTTCAAGTTTTAAGGCTTCGTTTTCAGTTTGTGCCTTAGGCGTTTTAACTTTTATATCTTGGCCAATAGTTGACTTTGGCCATCATTTTTGGTAAATATAGTCAGATGAATTTCTGACAACACAGTTAGCTCCACAAGGTCCTTTTTGGTATAGTAGGATGGTTGGTTCGGGTTTTGAGTTTATGCCATTAGGTGTTTTAACTTTGATGTTGTGAATGAGGTAGTAGAAAGTAGAGGGAAACTCAAAATGTTGCAAGAACTCTTGCAATTGAACCCTCTCGATACTGTCATATAGGAGCAGAAAAGGAAGCTGGCAAGGGACTTCGAAAAAATTAGCTATTTGACAGAAATGATATTGATGCAAAGAAGCAAGGCAACTTGGATAAAACTGGGGGATGAAAATACAAAATATTTTCATGCTGTGATCAAGCAAAAGAAGATTACTCAAGCAATAAATCAGATTCAAGGTGGTAATCAACATGTTCATACTGATCCTAAAGAGATAGGAGGGGTATTCATCCAGTGTATTGAACAAAAATGGCCAAATTAAACTGCCTCTTCTATACAAAGAGTTATAGAGGCTCTGAATCACTTTTCAGATACTACAGGTCTAACGACTAATATAGACAAGTCAAACATGTTTGTGGCTAGAGTGGATGTCGTAACAAAAGAAAATCTATTACGGATGACAGAATTTTCTGTTGGAAATTTTCCTATATGCTATTTGGGGCTCCCACTTTCACTCAAAAAAATGGAGTAAAATAGAATGTCACCATGTTGGAAGATAACAGAAAAGATTAGAACTACGTCTATAAGGCACTTAACTTATCTTATGCTGGCAGACTATCGATTATGAATTCTGTATTATTCTGGTTGCATAGTTACTAGGGTGCAGTCTTTATCCTTCCTCAAAGAGTGTTGCACGAGGTAGATAGAAAATGTAGAGAGTTCCTTTGGGGATGCACAGAGGAGAAGAGGAAAATACATCTAGTTGCATGGGACACACGCACTATGTCGCCCCAAGAAGAATGGGGATCTGAATATAAAGGGATGTAGAGTGTGGAACATAACAACAGTGGGGAAATTTATTTGGCACATAATGGAGAAGAAGGACACACTTTGGGTCAAATGGGTGAATAGAGTATATATGAACAACAACAATGACTTTTGGACACACTCGACAAAATCAACGTGTTCCTGGTATTGGAAACAATTGTACAAACTAAAACACAATATGGTTCACTGGAATAATGGCAACCAATATTGTCTAACAGCTAATAGGCAATAATATTCAGTATCTGAGTTATGTGGAAATTTTAGGTAATGCATCAGTGATCCCAACTGCTGAATTGATATGGAATAGGATCGCGTTACCAATGCATAGGTTTATACTATGGCTGGCTATTCATGGTAGACTTCAAACTAAGGCGAGATAGGTGAGAATGGGTATATCGTGTGATAATAATAATTGTGTTTTGTGTGATGGGAACTGGCTAGAGGATGAAAATCATATCTTCTTTGAATGTCAATGGACGATGGGAGTATTGGATGCAATTCAAACCTGGATTGGATTCAAGATACATAATAGGACTGTGGATGGTGCATTCTTGCAGATTAAAGTGAGGAACTGGAGTAGATTCAAGATGCAGGTTATGGAAGCCGCGTACGGAGCTACTATATACAATA
The DNA here is from genome assembly GCA_029582245.1 of Solanum etuberosum. Taxonomy (NCBI): domain Eukaryota; kingdom Viridiplantae; phylum Streptophyta; class Magnoliopsida; order Solanales; family Solanaceae; genus Solanum; species Solanum etuberosum. The sequence continues at coordinate 14,507 of JAJONR010000568.1, forward strand.
TTTGGATGGCCAGAAACATGAGTATTTTTCAAGGACAGAATGTGAATACCAATTATGTTATACAGAAAGTTCAAAATGTAATTAGGGAAAGGTTAGATATGGTTACATATTCAAAGAAAGGTAGGAAGTACGCATTTTTATACAATCGTTGCCTAACTAAATATTTAATTGAGGCTCACTAGACTTGACTCCGTAGATGGATGGGTCTATGAGTGCTCGTTAGGTGTACTTGAGTTTTTTTGATGGTATGGTAATATTTCATAGTTTATTACCAAAAACAAAACTTTGAAGTTTCGGCCAAATTTTGACTTCGGTCAATATTTTTGGTAAATTGATTCAATGAGAATTCTGTCAACGCAGTTAGCTCAGGAAGATCCTTTTTGGTCTAGTAGGATGGTTGGTTTGGGTTTCGAGTCTTTTGTTTTGAGTTTATGCTATTAGGAATTTTAACTTTGAATTTTTTATCAAAGTTTGACTTTTGTTAACGTTCTTGGTAAACATACTGGAATGAGAATTATGTCAGTTAACTCCGGAAGGTCCTTTTTAGTCTTGTAGGACGGTTGGTTCTTGTAACACCCCAGATTTGAAAGAGTTAAAATTGCAGCTTTTGGGGAACTGCAGGTGTCATCCACGACCGGCCACCCACGACCCATGGACTGACCCACGGACCGTAGGAAGGGGTCCGTGGTTGGTAACCCAACAATTTGTCAGACCTCAGGACCACGGCCTGACCAACGGACCATCGGTCAGACCATAGTCCATGGTTGAGGGTCCGTAGGTCGAGGTCCAAAATCCAAGTCTCTTATCATCGAACCACGGCTGACCAGGACAGATCGTAGGTCAATCGACGGTCCGTCAGTCGGGGTTCCGTGGATTGAGAGCTGGCAGTTATTTTAGAGGGCACATGGGTATTTTCTGATTTTAATTAAAATCGAAGTGGTGTCGTTTTGCCTAAACCTAGACCACCTATATAAGTAATTTAGACCCGTAAACTCACTCAATTAAGTCATTCTCTCGATTCCCAAAAGAAAACCCAAAGCTCTCTCTCAAATATTCTCTCTCTAGAAGGTGGAAGAAGAAGAAGGAGATTGAAGCTAGGTCAAGATCAAGTCTCCCAATCTTCAAGATTTTGTGCGTTTTGTGACTAAGGTATGATGGCTATTCATCCATGGGATCCTTCCTCCTATGGAGTCCCCTAGAATTTCATAATTTGAAGAAGAATTTCCCCAATTCTAGTTAAGGTTTCTTCCAATGTTGTGGGTTATGATGAATGTTGATCCAATTGAGTGGATTATGACTGTTTATGATTGAATTGATATATTTACATGTTTTTAGGATGAGATTACATGTACCCATGCCTATCCTATGATTCTAGGGTAGAATTTATATGATTTGGATTGGTGCCATGAAGGGAAACTTTGTGGGTTAGATATATTCTTATAGGATTGATGAATTTTGATTAGAATTACTTATGAGTAAAGCATAAATGATGATCATGAGAAGTAGTGTTTTGAGAGTAAAGCCTAGACTATAATTTGTTGATTGTTGATGTTGTAGTATGGAAGGGATACTTCCTATAATGAATTGATAAGCATGATTGAATGAATGTGAAAGGTTTACTTACATGAATGATTCAAGGTTGAAAGGATTGCTCACCTAAAATGAATCTAGACTAAAATGCTTAATGAATGATGAGGCTAGAGGCGACTACCCATGGCTTCCATCTGTTAAGGATATGAGGCGATTCCCATACTCCTTAGAATTGCACAAGAGGTGATTCCCAATGTTCTTATTATAATGAATGGACATTGAGGCGAGTAACCATGATCCTTATGAAATGATGTGGAGGCAAGTACCCGTGTCATATGATGTGATTGTGGAGGCGAGTACCCGCAATCTTAAAGTAGGTAAGGCAATGGGCGAATACCCATTAGCCTTTATAAGCTAGGCATTGAGGTGAATCCCCATGTATTTAAAAGTAAGAATGAATAATGTGATTATGTTATGAAGATGATTTATTTGGATTGTTGCTAGATATGCCTTCCATGATGCAAGCTTGACTAGAGGCGGATGACCTATGTCTTGGTTAAGGATAAGTGAGGTTACTTAAGGAAGTCTTCCTCTTTCATTATGATGCTCATTATGTCTTGATTATTCTTATTTCTTATGTTGACTAATGCCTATGTTTATGTTGATGTTTATGCAAGCTATCATATTTAGTACATTCTTGTACTAACGCATACTCTTGCCTACATTCTTATCAAATGTAGGGTCCGGCGACATTCATTCTCACACTCATGGCTAGGTTCATAGTTGATCAATGATGTGAAGCTTTGGTGAGTCCTCATTGTATTCGAGGATTGGATCACCCTTTCTCTTTTATGTCTTTCTTTTAATGTTGGACTATTGTATGGGATGCATCCCAAGATTTTATCTCTTATGTTAGATGGTTCGAGACAATGTTGTTAGACTCCGCTCGTTTTATAAAAGACTTTGATTGTTTGAAATGTTTTAAATTTCCTTACCTTTTCTATTACTTTATGTTATGATATGTTAAGTAGATTGTATGATGCCTCTCGGGGTCTTATACGCCTTGTTATATCTAGGGGTACCCCTGGGTCGTGACAAACTTGATAATCAGAGCACAAGGTTTAGAATGGCTCTAAGATGTCTCAAACCACGTCTAGTAGAGTCTTGTTCATAAGTGTGAAGCGCGCCACATTTATGAACGAGAGGTTATTAGATGTTTAGGAAATCTCACTTCTTCACTTCTCTAAGTCGTGCCATGGAGTTTAACTCTATAAGGTCTTTCTCTAAATCCTTACCCGATGGTTTTCAGGATATGACTACTAGAAGGGATAATGCTAGAAAGACAATGTTAATCAAGAGGTTCCTCCCCATGCTCCTCCTCAAGCTCCGATTGATCCTTGATAGACATTGTGACAAATGCGGAGTTTAGGTCGGCTTTCCAAGTGTTGGCTCAAGCTGTGACGGCCGAAGCAAATAGAGAGGTGGTTTCTCCCATGAACCCAAATATGGTTACGCCGGCGGCAAGAGTGAGGGACTTCACAAGGATGAACCCTACGAAATTTAATGGCTCTAAAGTTGAGGAAGATCCTCAAGAGTTTATCAATGAGGTCTATAAGATACTTGCTATTATGGGACTGACTCCGGTAGAGAAGGCGGAATTGTCCGCTTACCAATTCAAAGGGGTTGCTCAGATTTGGTTGAATCAATGGAAGGAGGCAAGGCCGGTAGAAGTGGGTCCCATAGAATGGGAGAGGTTGAAAAGTGTTTTTATCGATCGATTCTTGCCTCTTGAGATGAGAGAGGCCAAGGTACTTGAGCTTATTAATCTTAGGCAAGAAAATATGAGTGTGAGAGAGTATGCCTTGAGGTTCACTAAGTTGTCCAAATATGCTCCTTCTATTGTGGTGGATCGTAGGGCCAAGATGAGTAAGTTTGTATCGGGTGTGTCCGACATGGTAGTCAAAGAGTGCCGCACCGCTATACTTGTCAATGACATGGTCATTTCTCTCCTTATGGTGCACGCCCAAAAAATAGAAAAGGAAAAGCTCAAGGAAAGATCTAGGGAGGCAAAAAGGGCTAGAGTGGATGATGGAAACTTTGCACATTCTAGGTCCGGTGGATGGGGTCGTCTGAGGTTCCGACAAAGGTTCTCCAGCTAAGGTTCTACAAATGCTCCTCTGAGGCCAAGTAATGAAAGGGTGTCTAACCCTAAACCCCAAGGAGATGGTGGTAGGTCTTTGATGCCTACTTGTGCTAAATATGGGAGAAATAACGAAGGGAAGTGTCTAGCGGGCTCTAATGCTTGCTTTGGGTGTGGAAAAACGGATCATAAAATAAGGAATTGCCCTTTGGTTACTAGAAATGAGGGAGACACTCGTCGTAGGGCTCAACCCTACCCTTCATCCGGTCCAAGTGGCTCGGGTGGAAATGCTCCTAAGCAAAACTGTTTCTATGCGCTCCATACTAGAGGTGATCAAGAGAGCTCCCCGGATGTGGTGACGGGTATGTTAAAAGTCTTTCAATATGATGTGTATGCTTTGCTTGATCCCGGTGCTACTTTGTCATTTGTGACCCCCTTAGTGGCTATGAGATTTGATATGCTACCCGATGTATTGTTAGAACCCTTTTCTTTTTCTACCCCTGTTGGTGATTCTTTGGTGGCTAAGAGAGTCTATATGAGATGCCCTGTTTCCTTATCCCATAGAGTCACTCTCATAGATTTGGTAGAACTTGATATCATTGACTTTGATGTTATTTTATGCATGGATTGGTTGCATTCTTGTTATGCCTCTATTGATTGTAGGACTAGAGTGGTCAAGTTTCAGTTTCCAAATGAGCCTATCGTTGAGTGGAAGGGGGGAAATTCTATGCCTAGAGGTCAATTTGTTTCTTACCTAAAAGCTAGGAAAATAATTTCTAAGGGTTGTATCTACCATATAGTGAGGGTGAGGGATGTGGAGTCCGAAACCCCTATTCTTGAGTTGGTCCCTATTTTAAAAGAGTTTCCGAAAGTTTTCCCCGATGACTTACCCGATGTTCCTCCCGAAAGGGAAATAGACTTTGGAATTGACCTTCTCCCGGATACCCAAGCTATTTCTATTCCTCCTTATAGAATGGATCCGGCGGAACTTAAGGAGTTGAAGGATCAATTGAGGGATTTGTTGGATAAGGGTTTCATCCGATCGAGTATCTCTCCATGGGTAGCTCTGGTGTTGTTTGTTAGGAAGAAGGATGGTTCACTCCATTTGTTGATTGATTATCGACAATTGAACAAAGTGACCATTAATAACAAGTATCCTCTTCCAAGGATAGATGATTTATTTGATCAACTTCAAGGGGAAAGTTATTTCTCTAAAATTGATCTCCGGTAGGGTTATCACCTATTGAGGGTGAAAGAGGAAGATATTTCAAAAATGGCTTTTAGAACCCGATATGGTCATTATGAGTTTTTGGTGATGTCCTTTGGTTTGACTAATGCTCCGGTGGCATTTATGGACTTGATGAATAGGGTGTTTAGACAATACCTTGATATGTTCGTAAATGTGTTCATAGATGATATTTTAATCTATTCGAGAAGTGACAATGAGCATATTGATCATTTGAGGATAGTATTGCAAATTCTCAAGGACCAACAACTTTATGCAAAGTTTAGCAAATGTGAATTTTGGTTAAGGTCCGTAGCGTTTCTTGTCCATATAGTTTCGAGCAAGGGTATTGAGGTAGATCCAAAGAAGACGGATGGGGTCAAAAGTTGGCCTAGACTTCTATCACCGGCAGATATTAGAAGCTTCTTGGGTTTGGCCGGTTACTATAGAAGGTTTGTTGAGGGGTTTTCTACGATTGCCTCTCCATTGACGGCCTTGACTCAAAAGAAGGCCAAGTTTATATGGTCGGATGCTTGTGATAAAAGTTTCCAAGAGTTGAAAGATAGACTTACTTCTGCTCCGGTGTTGACCTTACCTGAAGGGACGAATGGTTTTGTTTTTTATTGTGATGCCTCTAGATTTGGGTTGGGATGTGTGCTTATGCAAAATGGTAAGGTGATTGCCTATGATTCAAGGAAACTAAAGGTTCATGAGAAGAACTATACTACCCACGACCTTGAATTAGGTGCGGTGGTATTTGCCTTAATGATTTGGAGGCATTATTTATATGGGGTCCATGTTGATGTTTTCACCGACCATAAAAGTTTGAAATATGTGTTTACCTAAAAAGATCGAAATCTTCACCAAAGGAGGTGGCTTGAGTTATTGAAAGATTATGATATGAGTGTTCTCTATCACCCCGGTAAAGCAAACGTGGTGGCGGATTCCCTTAGTCGATTATCCATGGGTAGTGTTGCACATGTTGATGATGATAGAAAAGAGTTGGTCCGAGATGTCCATAGATTGGCCCGATTGGTAGACTCTGCCAAGGGTGGTTTCATGGTTCACAAGGGTTCAAAATCGTATTTTGTGGCGGATGTTAAGGCAAAGCAATGTCTTGATCCGACTTTGGTAGAATTGAAAGAGGTTGTTCATGGAAAGTCCGTTGAGGCTTTCTCCCAAGGGGGAAATGGTATCCTTAGATATCAAGGTCGGTTATGTGTTCTGAATGTTGAGGACTTGAGGTAACAAATTTTATCTGAAGCCCATAGTTCTCGGTATTCTATTCACTCGGGAGCCACCAAGATGTACCGTGACTTGCGGGAGATCTATTGGTGTAATGGGATGAAGAAGGATATTGCGAGTTTTGTGGCCAAGTGTCCAAATTGCAAACAAGTGAAGGCTGAGCATCAGAAACTGGGAGGTTTATCCCAAGACATTGGTATTCCTACTTGGAAGCGGGAAGTTGTTAATATGGACTTCATAGTAGGGTTTCCATGAACTCGGCGACAATATGATTTGATTTGGGTTATAGTTGACCAAATGACGAAGTCGGCCTATTTCATTCCCGTCAAGGTTTCTTATTCAGTGGAAGACTATGCTAAGTTGTATTTGAATGAGATGGTAAGGTTACATGGGGTACCCTTGTCCATTATCTTCGATAGAGGTACTCAGTTTACTTCTCAGTTTTGGAAGTCTTTTCAAAAGGATCTTGTCACTAAAGTTAAGCTTAGTACAGCTTTTCCCCCCCAAACCGTTGGGCAAGCAAAAAGAACAATCCAAACATTGGAAGATATGTTAAGGGCTTGCGTGATAGATTTTAATGGAAATTGGGATGACCATTTACCCTTGATTGAATTTCCCTATAATAATAGCTATCATTCTAGTTTTTGTATGGCTCCGTTTGAGGCCCTTTATGGTAGGAGGTGTAGATCTCATATAGGTTGGTTTGAGGTGGGCGATGTTGCTTTGATAGGACACGAGTTAGTTCATGAGGCTATAGAGAAGATTCAACTCATTATAGAGAGGTTGAGAACAACCCAAAATCAACAAAAGTCTTATGCGGATGTTAGAAGGAGAGACCTGGAAATTGATGTGCTTGATTGGGTTTACTTGAAAATCTCACCCATGAAGAGTGTAATGAGGTTTGGTAATAAAGGGAAACTTAGTCCCCGTTTTGTAAGCCCATATCAAATTTTGAGGCGTGTTGGTAAGGTTGCATATGAGCTTGATTTGCCAAATGAGTTAGCATCGATGCATCCGGTTTTCCATGTCTCTATGTTGAAAAAGTGTGTTGGAGATCCGACATCCATAGTTCCCCTAGAAGGGTTTGAAGTGAAAGAGAACCTTTCTTATGAAGAAGTTTCGGTTGAGTTTCTATATCGGCAAGTTAAGAAATTGAGGAACAAAGAGGTTGCTTCCGTTAAGGTGTTATGGAGAAACCATCTAGTTGAGAGTGCTACTTGGGAGGCCGAGGCCGATATGATGTCCCGATATCCTCATCTTTTTCCTCCTATTCTAGCTTGAGGTAAGGAGTTCCTCTTGGTTTGCTTTTGTTTGAAGTCATGTGTGCTTTATGTGTTTCCATGATTTTCTTGATATGCATGTTCATGAAAAAGCTTAAGTTTTGAAAGAAATGACTTATGTGAACTATTTTCCTCATGTTGTTGAGTATTGAGTATGAGTTGCTTATAAACTTCATGAGATGAGTTGTAGAACATGCCTTGACTTGGAGTGGAGATTCCCTCCTTGAATTTGTGCCTTGAGTATAAATTGCATTTAGGCTCCATGAGACTGTGTTGAGCGTTGCTTTTGAGTTTGGAAAAGGTAGTTCCTCCTTAAGTGTAAGAAATCTGAAATTTCATGCTTATTGGGTTGTTAGATGTAGTTCCTACTCCCTTATGGTGCATTGAGTATGTTGAGATTGGAGTTTATGTTTCCTCCTTAGTTGTGGGCGTATAGATGAGTTGCATGCATGATGGGCTGCTAGTCTTGAGTCTTTTCTCTTAGAAATGTCCCTAGAATCTCATTCGAGAACGAATGATCCCAAGGGGGAGATATTGTAACACCCCGGATTCGAAAGAGGTAAATTTGCAGATTTTTGGGAACAGCAAGTGTCATCCACGACCGGCCACCCACGGCCCGTGGAATGACCCACGGACCGTAGGAAGGGGTCCGTGGTTGGTCACCCAGCAATTTTTCAGACCTCACGAACACGACCTGACCAACGGACCGTCGGTCAGACCACGGTCCGTGGTTGAGGGTCTGTAGGTCAAGGTCCAAAGTCCAAGTCTCTAATCATCGAACCACGGCTGACCAGGACGGACCGTAGGTCAGTCGACGGTCCGTCGGTTGGGGTTCCGTGGATCGAGAGCTGGCAGTTATTTTAGGGGCACATGGGTATTTTTCGGTTTTAATTAAATCAAAGTGGTGTCATTTTGCCTAAACCTAGACCACATATATAAGTATTTTAGACCCCTAAACTCACTCAATTAAGTCATTCTCTCAATTCCTAAATGAAAACCCAAAGCTCTCTCTCAAATACTCTCTCTAGAAGGTGGAAGAAGAAGAAGGAGATTGAAGCAAGGTCAAGATCAAGTCTCCCAATCTTCAAGCTTTTGTGGGCTTGTGACTAAGGTATGATGGCTTTTCATCCATGGGATCCTTCCTCCCATGGAGTCCCCTAGAATTCCATAATTTGAAGAAGAATTTCCCCAATTCTAGTTAGGGTTTCTTCCAATGTTGTGGGTTATGATGAATGTTGATCCAATTGAATGGATTATGATTGTTTATGATTGAATTGATACATTTACATGTTTTTAGGATGAAATTACATGTACCCATGCCTATCCTATGATTCTAGGGTAGAATTAATATGATTTGGGTTGGTGCCATGAAGGGAAACTTTGTGGGTTAGATATACCCTTATAGGATTGATGAATTTTGATTAGAATTGCTTGAGAGTAAAACATAAATGATGATCATGAGATGTAGTGCTTTGAGAATAAAGCCTAGACTATAATTTGTTGATTGTTGATGTTGTAGTATGGAAGGGATACTTCCTATAATGAATTGATAAGCATGATTGAATGAATGTGAAAGGTTTACTCACATGAATGATTCTTGGTTGAAAGGATTGCTCACCTAAAATGAATCTAGACTAAAATGCTTAATGAATGATGAGAATTCCATCAGCATAATTAACTCCAAAGGTCATTTTTATTTAATAGGATGGTTGGTTTGGATTTTGAGGCTTTCATTTTCAGTTTTTGTCGTTAGATGTTTTAACTTTTAAGTTTTGACAAAAAATTGACTTTGGTCAATATTTTTGGTAATGATCTCAGATTAGATTTCTATCAGCGCGGTTAGCTCTGAAAGGTTATTTTTGGTCTAATAGGATAGTTTGTTTGGGTTTTGACGCTTTCGTTTTTAGTTTGTGTTGTTAGTTGTTTCAAATATAAGTTTTGGCCATAATTTAACTTTGGTCAATATATTTGGTAAACGTGTTATGAGTCCGAGATTTGGAATCATTGATTAACGTTTCAAGCACAACTCATCCAATTCTAGGTGCAAACGATCGTTAAGCAGCATAAAACCCAATGAAGTGTTCGGGTCGAACCCACAGGGAGCAGTACGTCTTAAAATTCAGTTATGAAGTACAAATGTGGTCTAAATAGTGATAGGAATAGAAATTATCGAAAAAGACATGTAAGCAAGTCTAAAGGGGTGACAACGAATGTCAGATGGGGGATTTTGGTTTGTAATTAACAGCTACAACGCAATCAAACAATAATGAAATAACAATATAGAGAGGAATTCTCGGGATGTGATCGATTATAGGAAAATTTCACTATATGGGTAATCGAAACTACTAATAAATAGCTAAATATCAGTGGGTAGGCTAGACTATGAGTGAAATAGTTTTCTCTCAAACAACTATCACGTTTCAAGTGATTTCTTTCTAACATCAACAAGCTTAACAATTAAGAACAGCCCACAACCTTAATACATCCTCTCTCTCGAGCAAGATGGGTAGGATTAGGTTTAGGATTCACTCTCTCGAGCTGAACCCATATCAACCCAATACCTACAAACCATTAATCAAGAGCTTTGGTCCCAAAACCTCTATCTCAAGCAAGCTAAGAACTCAAAGTTAAAATTGCATTTGCAACTACAATTCATAGATTAAAACACAGCTAATGATTAAACCCACTTCAATATAACATTTAAATTAGTAATTAACAATACCCATAAGCTAATTCAACCCATAATCACATAATCACACATCAAGAATTGGGGTTTTAGCCACACATCATAAAAATAAGGAAACGATTACCAAATACATTCGCCATGATCTGGGTAAATGCTCCCATCTTTACAATGGTCCAAATTGAAGAAATTTAGAAACCCACATGCAAATCCTCAAAATTAAGCTTAGAAATCCTCAAAGTCTAAAATAAGAACTACAAAATTAAGAGAAAACTGTAACTCTAGAATGGGAACTGCAATATCTGGGAGAGAACTCCTCAAAATCCCCTTTAAAATCAAATTTATAGTTTCCCAAAATTTAGCCTGAAAAGCCATTAGGTGAGGTAAGTCGGGCTCGCCCAGTGATTCGGCGATCCACCCTTTGCTCTCTTCGGTCGCCCTTTTGTATTGGTCATCAGCCTCCCAGGTCCTGTAACTTTAGGCAATCAAGCTTGTTGTCGCGGAATCGATCGGTGATTCACCGAATGCTCACTTTTGTCGCCCACTTGGTTTCTTCCCCTAGGGATGGCACACTAGAACATTAAGTAAGTTGAAGAGCCACTCGGTGGTTCGCCGAATGGTCTTAGCGATCACCAGGATCTCATTTTCTCCACTTCTTCAGCTTCTTTTACTCATTTTTGCCTAGTAGCAACCTTGCCTTGTTCCTTAGATCATATACCTAAAAATCAATGCTTTAGCATCAGTTCATAGCATAAATTAGGCATTTGAGGACACTAAAACTATCAAATCGAAGTCCTAAATGAGTCGAAATCTCAGACTCATCAACACCCCCAACTTAAACTTTTGCTTGTCCTCAAGTAAAACTCAAGATCAGCAATTCAATAAGGATGTCTCAGATAGTGCTGCATAAGACTCAACATGAATGCACACAAAAGGTTCAAATTACACATACAATGCACAATTGTTCACTTAAAGATTCAAATTGTGACGCACCATTATCAAGGATACTCATGTTCACAATACTTTCTTCAAATGCATGTTCAAGCTCAACAAAGGTACCCAAATGCCCTCACAACAAAGATGATTCCACGTTCTCACAAAATTCTTCAACAATTTAAAGTCCCGGAATCACATATAACTCTCACACTCAAAAATACGAACACATGCATTACCTCACCCATAGGCTTGCCCTTATTTTCCAATCAACATTCGTTTCAGCTCACTAAAGATCACAAAGGTCTTTTTAAGGCTTGTAACGGGGCTGAGTGCAAAGGTATGGTCATTTAGGCTTAGTGGCTTCTTCCTTCATGAAGTATGGCCTGAATATCACTCTTTCTCCTTTTCTTTCATATTCACCCATGTTCCAAACTCCACCCCATTATTCAACTAGACATGAATTATCGGATACCCCATTTTTCACTATGTTCACACACTTTATTTCACAATTCTTGCTCTTTTTTAGTCTTTTGTTTTCTTCTTTCATTTTTTTATATGGGTTCCATCTTTTTCAAAACAGTTCAACAGAGGGGGAGTTTTTCACACTTCTTGACTTTTCTTTTTTTTCACCACACCCCCAACTTAGGCTTTTGGCCTAAGTTGGCTATTCAAACATACCAAAACTTAATGAAGGTTATAGGTGATGGGATAAAGAGGTCAAAATTGCTCAAGTTTCTTCCAAGAAAAAGGATAGGCTCAAAAGGTGCCAAGCTAGGTTCACACATCTCACAAGGTTAGCCATAAAGAGGTATATTGTCAAATTTGTCTCAATCTTCAAAATTATTGCCTAAGATCATTTCAATTGTTAACTTCACTCAATCAATCGGACCAACGGGGCAAGTTCTAGGTGTCATCAAATGCAATGTTCAAGAAGACCTCACCACACAAGGCATTGGTACCAATATCAAACAAGACTCCACAATTTCTAGCTAGCGTGCAATGTTCATTACAAGAAACTCATTCGACAACCGGCTAGTCACAACGAGATGCTAAAAGTTCACATATTACCTATGTAACTTAGTTTGCCTCATCGTAGCCGCACATTCATTTCGTTCAATTAAGAGCACTATTCAAATTATCAGTTTTGATCACAACCGACACTCAAATTTACATAAGAACAACCACATTCATACACACAAGATGTGGCAACAATTTTAAAAATTGGTTCAAAAACCGCTTTTAATTCAAAACAATGAGCCAGAAGCTAAGAACCACTGCACTACCACAATCAAGATATAAATATATAAACCATTGATCTCAAAAGTTCATAAAACACATCAAAACAGCAAAACTAATATTCACAAAATAGTCACAAGAGGTAGGTATGGAAATACCTCACGCCACCCAACAAAATAAGCTATTGTCCTCAAATGCAACCAAAACATAAATAGTATAAAAAGTAACAGAGAGGGAGGGGAAAATCATCCTGCCAGGCTAAGTCTGGGGTGAAATCTGCATGTCCGTCGCTCCATCTGTCTGGGCATCAATGCCTGGGGTCACATCTACCTTGGCTCCACTGGAGCCCATCAGGGAAGTATCCCTCAGGGAGGCTTGAACAGCTGAATCTACCATAGCCTCCTCTAAGTCAGTCAGGCCCTCAAAAATAGTCTCCTCCTGAACATCAAGCTGCTCCTCATCAGTCTCAGTCTCAGCCTCGGACTCTGTAGCAGCATCTTCAGCTCTAACCTCATCTCCGGTGGTAGCCGGAGGCACATCAAAATGAGTTGGAATATCGGTGCTCGGGCCATCTTTGATCTCCAAAGTCCCAAATATCTGGGACATATCAGTGGACTTCAGCTGGTCCACATCCTTCCTCAACTCAGCAATCTCGGCCTTTAAGGCCGTCACCTCATGAGTAGCTCCCTGGCCTCTCTCACACACCTCTACACTCACCGTCAGAGCATCAATCAAAGCCCTGAGAGGCATTAGTGAAGAAGTAATGGCTCTCTCGATCATCCCAGGAACAGAGGCCTCTAACCGGGAGGCACGCACATCAGCAGACTGGGCTAAGTGCCCCATCTTGTAAAGCATAGCCTGGGTGATCGGAGGCCTGGAAGCAAAAGTACCAGTAACAGATCTAGGGGGTGGGGGAGCGGCAGAAGTACTCAAGACCTCAGAAGGAGTGGAGCTAGAAGTACCTAAAGGCCCTGTGGCCAGAGTAGGCATGAATGCCTCTACAGGTAGCGTATAGATATCAGTTCCCAAGGAAGTGTCCACCGAGGCTGCCCTCCTCCTCTCAGCCTCATCCTTCTGGTACTCGGCCTCAGTACGCCAGATGTCAGTAGAGGAGGTGGGCGTCACCTCCATATCCATCTTCTCATCTCAAGGAATATGGACCCGTCTGCATAGCTCAGTGATCAACACCGGAAAGGGAAGAGATGTCTGGCACTACTTGGACCTCATGGCTATCTCTTGATGAATGATCAAACCTAGATTGAGTCTCTTCCTAGCAATAATAGATCCAAGACAGGCCACCTTTGGGTGGCAGATGATAGAATCATTCTGGGACGGCATGATCGTGTTGCTGATAAACCCAACATATACCTCAACGCCGCATTGAGATCCTTCTTCTCTATTGGCACTCCGACCTCAATCTACCTCGAGCTGCTGTTAGAAAGAAGAGGAGCCAGCCAAACTTTTAAGTCATCCAGAGTCTGTGTCTGGATCATACGATGGTAGTCATACATGAAGTTATAATTACATCCCAAAACGACATTTATGTCCACACTATCCCATTTCACCTTCTTGCCCCTGCCAATCACAGAATCAACTTGTTTGAAGGCACTGGTCTTCCTCTTCCCTTGTGGCACCAAGTCTCTGTAGGCTGAGTAGAACTCTCGAACCCAATTAGGAATGTAGGGACCCCAGAGTTTAGTGAAAATCTCAAATTTGTGGGACTTGAGGGTGCTTCATATCTCTGGATACCTGTCCACCACACCATCTGTGGATAATGTCTTCTCCTCAATAATAGTTCTCAGTCCCTCGGCCTTTAGTCTGTTGAGAGACCGGGGAGGAGGACCCTGTACTCGTGGTTCCGGGACCACAGTCTATGCTGGAGCTGGAGGAGGAGTCCGAGGCATCGGGATCCTGGACGGATCATGCAATCCCTTGGAGTGAAGATCTGTTCTTCGTGCCTGTAAAAGCTGGTCATCCTCAGGCTTAGAGATGGAAGCCTGAGAATCCTGGGACTCTCCTTCATTGTCTGATGAGGTGAGGTGAGTCTCGTAGACTCCCTCACTGTCGGAGCTGGCCTCCGGTGACTCAACAATGGGCGTCTTGTCCTTCCCTTTACCTTTGCCTCTGTTTGTAGGGAGTTTGGATTCCTTTTCTCTGGATACAACTACATCCTCATTTATAACTTCTCCTCTTGGTCGCTTGCGGGGCTGCATGTCTCTTCCTGACACTTTGGGTCTAGCCATTTCTGCAAAACAACGGAGAAACACTTAAAAAAAAATTCCAGAAAAGTTGTAGAAAAATGTTGCAGAAAGACTCACCGAACCATTCGGCGGGTTGCCGAGTCATGTTGGCGAGCCAGATCGGGCTTGCCGAAAGTACCAGCGCAAAAATATCAAACATTCAAGACAGGTCAGTGATGCATAGGCACTTTCGGTGAATCGTTAGCACCAATCGGCGAGCTTGAAGTGGCTCGCCGAAAGTTACAGTGTATTTTATAGGTTTAGGGGCACAGAAGGGCGATCAAGAAGGCATTTTGGCGAGTCGCCAAGTGAACTCAGCGAGCTCAGGCATCTCGCCGAAAGTTACAGAACAAACTCAACCAATTTTATAAATTAAGGGCGATCTGTGGGGGAGTTGGCAAACCGCCGAACCACTCGGCAAGCCCGACTTGGCTCGCCAAATGGCACTTCATGCCAGTTTTCAACCCCATTTCTCAAAATCAACCCGCAGCCCACGAAAATAAAATTAAACACAAACACTATGCAATTAAGGTTAGACCCATACTACTGTCACAACCCAGGGGTACACCCTAGATGTAACAAGGCGTACAAGAACCCAAGAGGCCTCATACAAGCCCCTTAGCATATTATAACATAAAGCAATAGAAATGATGCGGATATTTTAAAACTTTTTCCATACAATCAGAGTCTTTTATAAAACAAGCGAAAGTCTATAAGAATTTGTCTCAGACCATCTAACACATGAAAATCTTTGGGATGCAGCCCATACAAAAGTCTAAAACATAAAAGAAAGACATAAAAGAAAGGTGATCAAATCCTCAATGCTATGAGGACTCACCAAATCTTCAACTCCTTGCTCTACTAGGAACCTAGCCATGAGGATGAGACTCAATATTGCCGGACCCTACATTTGATAAGAATGTAGGCAAGAGTATGCGTTAGTACAAAATGTACTAAATATGATAGCTACATCATAAGAGCATAACAACATAGTCAACATAATACATAAGCTATAAGCATAAGAGCTAATAACATAGTCATATGCATAATCTCCAATATAGACATAATATAAGCATTAGTAAACATAAGACATGATCCATAAACATAGGAGATACAACATGTCATAAGCATAGTCCATACTTAGATCTTCTTAACATAAGATAAACTTCATAAGTAACCTCAAGTCATACTTGTTCAATGCATTGATAAGACCCCATAATCTCACCCATGCTAAGTCACTTTAGGCCATCATACATCTTTATCATCCTTTAATCCCATCCTTAGCTTACTTCTCATAGACAAGGGAACTTTCACCTTTAGTCAAACATATCAAGGAAGGCAACAATAACAACAATCCAAGCTAAGCATACGTCATATAAGAGAAACACTTCCTAGGTAACCTCAAGTCATACTTGTGCAATGCATGGATAAGACCCCATAATCTCACCCACACTAAGTACCACTTTAGGTCATCATAATCATATTTCTTGGTTGGGGACTAGTCGCTCTTTACTTATTGCCACTATTCATTAAAGGTACTTCTCTACTTAGTACAAGGCAAGTCATCACACATGAAGGATTACAATTTATCAATTCAAGGCTACCAAGGAATAGCACCATACTAGGCTAGACTAAGCTACCTTGGAAGGCATACTATCATGCAAGTCCAAGCTATTCAAGGAAGGGTACAATTTCTCCATCCTAGATACCATGAAATGATCTTGGCCTAACCAAGTCATGCTACCATGTAAGCATTCTATGATACTAGTTCAAGCTAACCTTAGGAAGGGTATGATTTCTCAATCCAAGGCCACCATGAAATGGTCTTGGCCTAACCAAGGCATGCTACCATGCAAGAATTCCATGATGCTAGTTCAAGCTACATTGGAAGAGTACTATTTCGCAATTCCAAGGCTACCATGAGAACTCCTAACTAAAGCTACCAAGCATGGTCTTGTCTTACCAAGTCAAGTTATTCATGAAGGGATCTTATGTCACAACTTTAAGCTATCCTAGTCTAACATGTTTGATTCATTTTAGGTGAGCAAGCCTTTCAACCTAGAATCATTATATGTGAGAAAACCTTTCACATTATTCATTCATGAGGTAGATTATGTGGGTAAAGGCCTTCCAGAACAATTCTATATGCTAGTCTACTATTCTCATATAGGCTTCACTCTCAAAGCCTTAGCATACATAATTCTTCATATTAGATTTACTCTCAAAGACCTAATAATCAACATTCATCACTACAAGTATTACTCTCAAAGCTTTACTTCTTATAATCTGCATACATACCTAGATCACAAGACATTCTAATCACATGCTTCATTCTTAAGTGACTCTAATCATATCTCATCATAAAGGCTTGAAGCCAACATTTAATCATCATGATTCAACATGTATACTTTAATCTAATTCAATTCATGTCTATATGCTTTTACTCTCAAGAAATTACTACATATATCATCAATCTTAGAAGATTATCTCTAAATCCTCAATTTCCCCCTTCAAGGCTCAAAACCCACTTACTTCAATTTCATCTCTCTAGACATGGATTAGGCATGGAAACATGTAATTTCATCATAATAACATGATTTACTACTAATTCAATCATAAACAACCATTATTCACTCAATTGGATCAACATCCATCATAACCCACGACATTGAAGAAATTCTAACCTGAATTGGAGATTTTCTTCATCAAATTGGGGAATTCTAGGGGACTCCATGGATGAATAAGCTATCATATCTTGGATTCCCTCTTCTTCTTCTTCTTCTTCTTCTTCTTCTTCTTCCTTTTCTTTTTCCTCTTCTTATTCCTCTTCTTCCTCTTCTTCTTCCTCTTCTTCCTTCTCTTCTTCCTCCTCATTTTTCTCTTCTTCCTCTTCTTCTTCCTCCTCGTCTTCCTCCTCGTCTTTCTCTTCTTCCTCTTCTTCTTCCTCCTCTTCTTCCTCTTCTTCTTCTTCCTCTTCTTCTTCCTCTTCTTCCTCCTCTTCTTCCTCCTCTTCTTTCTCTTCTTCTTTCTCTTCTTCCTCTTCTTTCTCTTCTTCCTCTTCTTCCTCTTCCTCTTCTTCTTCCTAAGCTATCATACCTTGGATACCCTATTCTTCTTCTTCCTCTTCTTCTTCCTCCTCTTCTTCCTCCTCTTCTTCCTCCTATTCCTTCTCTTCTTCTTCTTCTTCTTCTTCTTCCTCTTTTTCTTCCTCTTTTTCCTCTTCTTCCTCTTCCTCTTCTTCCTCTTCTTCCTCTTCCTCTTCTTCCTCTTTTTCCTCTTCCTCTTCTTCTTCCTCCTTTTCCTCTTTCTCTTCTTCTTCCTCCTCCTCCTCCTCCTCCTCCTCCTCCTCCTCCTCCTCCTCCTCTTCTTCTTCTTCTTCTTCTTCTTCTTCTTCTAGAGAGAGAAATATTTTAGAGAGGATGAGCTTTGGGAATTACTTTGGGTCTTGGAATAAATGACTTAATTGGGTGAGTTTTGGGGTTAAAATAACTTATATAGGGGACCTAGGCTTGGGCAAATTGACAAAGCTTTGAGTTAAAACAATTTGGAAAAGACCCAAGAAGTCCCCTGACTGAAACTGCCGAAATGGCATGGAGGAGGCCTTCACAGGTCGTGAAGAATTTCAGCCTGACAGTGCTTCACTATTTCGGGTATAACTGTTTACTCCGAGATGGGAATTGGGCAAAATCAGGGGCGTTGGAAAGAGGACTCAGAGACCTTTAATTGGATAGTTAATTTCCCACCTAATTCATTTTAAGCTAAGAGATATCATCATTTGAAGTTGACCCTAAACTCTAAGTCTAGTGAAAAGCCCTTCACATGAGGCTCCACGAGCTGTGGTGCCTACCACAGGCCGTGGTGCCTCTTGTGGTCATGATACAGTAGCTAGGAAACATTCCCCTTAACCCCTAAAAATCTAAGGCACCACCATGAGCCTTTCCATGAGCCGTGGTCATCACCATGAGCCGTGGTCATCACCACGAGCCGTGAAGTGGCTCATGTGGAGGGGGCTGTTTTGGGCAGCCTTTGTTTAGCCACTGCCTAGCTCACCACGATCCACAACTCGAGAAGTGATCCTCACCACGAGCTGTGGTGGTGGTCGTGGAAGGTGAGGCAGTGTCCATGTAAGAGTGGACTACCCTAGTCCTCTTCCTTGGCTCTTGCCCTCTTCCTTGGATCTAACCCTCACACTTAGCCCTAGTTTAGTCTACTAGTTTCCGGGGTGTTACAACTACCCATGCCCTCGGGGTACTCAGACTTCCCCGATTTGGCAAAAATTAGACATTTGACGTCTTTTGCCCTTAAGAATGACGTCAAATGCTCCATCATTGGGCAAATTACATCATTTAGCACAATTCGTGGTTACTTAGACTTCACCCCACTAGACCCACTAAATATACACCGCAACCCAACAATTTAGACTCGATTTAAGACAAGCAAAACACGGGAATCGATCAATTTAAGGCAATTAGGAATTAATTTAAACAAATTACGGGCAATCCAACACTTAAACACAATTAAAACATGCTACCAATAATCAACAACAATTTACTTATTGCATTTGATTTCAACAACACATTTAGAGTATGGGGTTCGGAAAAAACAACCTTTAAAGCCGAAAACAAGAGTTTTAAAGCTAGGCTGCAAAGTTCCACAATCCAAGCAAAGAATTCACAAGATACGAGGGAAAAAGCAAGAAAATATGAAAGATCTAAAGTTGGGAGTGAGAGTACGGGGGTTAAAAATGGGAGACGATGAGGGATTTTGAAATTTTAAACCGTTTTGCCTTTAAAACCTTTCAGTTCGCACTTCCTTCAATGGAGTAAGTCATGCTCGCCGAACCAATCGGTGATGCGCCGAGTGTTATTTTACCTCGCCGAGTTTTATAGGACTCCCAGCAATTTGGGGGGTTCAAACGGTGGACAAAGTCGGGCTTGCAAATCTGTTCGGTGAGTCACCGAGTGAGCATGTAGCCCACCGAGTTTTATAGAGTTCCCCTTCAAGCTTGGTGGTTCCAACGGCGGTCCAAGTCGGGGCTCGCCGATCTGTTCGGCGTGTTGCCGACTGGACTTTGGCTCGCCAAACTACCCATTTTCCAACACTTTTCACTTTTCAACCTGCACAATCAATACCCGTTATTCAAAATCAAAACTAAAGCATTAAAAACTTGGGTTTCCTCCCAAGAAGCACCTTAGTTAATGTCGTGGCACGATGAAAATACCAGTTCAAGGATCATTCTTCGAGTTTGCCAAAGTATCACTTGGCAGGCCCCCTTTTGGCCTTGGGTTCAAATGAGAAGAAATCTGACCCATTTGGGTCTCCAACTGCTTGATTCACACAGAATGAGAGGTGACCGTATGATTAAGTGTATATACATCCTCCTTCATCTCTTTCAACACTTTTTCCGACCCTTCAACTTTGTT
Source organism: Solanum etuberosum (assembly GCA_029582245.1). Lineage (NCBI taxonomy): Eukaryota > Viridiplantae > Streptophyta > Magnoliopsida > Solanales > Solanaceae > Solanum > Solanum etuberosum. The sequence goes on from JAJONR010000568.1 coordinate 34,445, forward strand.
AAGAATACGTGAGAGCATGTCTTCCATACAGACATTTTTAGACTCCTTGGGCTTTTGACGCTCATGGAGTGGGACGTACATGTCCTTGTCACCCTCTCTTTCCTTCCAAGTGGCGTTACAATCAGACCATTCTCTGTCACGGTCTCTCCATCCCTCATCTCTATTCCAACTCGGGTTTCCACCCGGCCTTGGATAGTTTGCTCGATATCCACCTCCTTGATTAGCTAGGAAGTTCACTTCCTCATTGTAAAGCGTTTCAAAATGAGCTTCTTCGGGATTCACTCCACCAACACCAACAACATTAACACTCTTTGCACCACTACCCATCACATTTTTTGCCAAGATGTCCAGCTGGGTAATAATTTTGGCTATGTTTTGGTCCCTCTCTTGATCCTTTTCGATCTACTCTTTCGTCATTCTAAAAGTGAGAGGGGACACTTGGTCCTTACGAGTATACCATGATCTGTTTATCTTGGTGCCATCAAGGAGTTGAGACGCTACTTCATAGGGTTTTTGCATTATACCTCCAGGAAAAAGTTGATCAACAACTCCTTTGTTCTTCGAGTCAAGGCTCCTATAGAAGTACTGCTGCAATATATGATTTGGCAGCCTGTGGATTGGACATTGAAGTACCAACTTCTTAAACCTGAGCCATGTCTCATGGATAGGTTCACCTTCCAAGCGTTTGAAACCTTGGATACTATCCCTAAGTGTAATCATTTTTTATGGGGGAAAGAATCTCACATTGAATGCTGCTGTCAATTCATCCCAAGAGGTGATAGAATCCCTCGGTAACTCACCTAACCATTTGCTAGCCTCACCCATCAATGAGAATGGGAACAACCTGAGACAGACTGATTCTTGTGATAGGTTCTTGAATGAGAACGGACCACAAACGTCCACGAATTTCCGTATATGCTCATGAGGGTCTTCGTGAGACAATCTTCCATATAGACCTTTCATTTGGAGGAGCTGTAGCATTGTGATAGTAACATGGAAGACAACATTCCCTTCAATTGGAGGTAGACGTATTGCACCAACACCACCCAATTGGATTTGGTCATTCACATCATTAAGATTCCCAATATTGTCTTAGTGACCCACTTGGCTACCATTACTCCCATTTAAGCTCATCTCTTCCTCTGTTCAACACAAGCAACACAAAACAAAAACTAAAGTAAGTCGATTCAACTACAACCAAAAAGATCACAATTTAACTTCGGTAAAAGAATTTCAAACAACAGCACTCCCCGGCAGCGGTGCCATTTTGAGTAATGTTTCAAGCACACCTCATCCAATTCTAGGTGCAAACGATCGTTAAGCAGTATAAAACCCAACGAAGAGTTGGGGTCGAACCCACAGGGAGCGGTACGTGTTCAAGTTCAGTTATGAAGTACAAATGTGGTAGAAATAGTGATAGGAATAGAAATTATCGAAAAAGACATGTAAATAAGTCTAAAGGGGTGGCAACGAATGTTAGATGGGGGTTTTTGGTTTGCAATTATCAGCTACAATGCAATCAAACAAGAGAAAACAACAATATAAAGAGGAATTCTCGGCATGTGATTGATTATAGGAAAATTTCACTTTATGGGTAATTGAAACTACTAATAGCTAGCTAAATATCGGTGGGTAGGCTGGACTATCATTGAAATAGTTTTCTCTCGAACAACTATCATGTTTCAAGTGATTTCTTTCGAACATCAACAAGCTTAGCAATTAAGAACAACCCAAAACCTAATACATCCTCTCTCTCAAGCAAGATGGGTAGGATTAGGTTTAGGATTCACTCTCTCGAGATGAACCCATATCAACCCAATATCTACAAACCATTAATCAAGAGCTTTGGTCCCAAAGCCTCTCTCTCAAGCAAGCTAAGAACTCAAAGTTAGAACTGCATTTGCAACTACAATTCATAGATTAAAACACAAATAATGATTAAACCCACTTCAATATAGCATTTAAATTAGTAATTAACAATATCCATAAGCTAATTCAACCCATAATCACATAATCACACCCAATAATTGGGGTTTTAGCCACACATCATAAAAATAGAGAAACGATTACCAAATACATTCACCATGATCTAGGTAAATGTTCCTAAGTCTTTACAATGGTTCAAATTGAAGAAATTTAGAACCCCACTTGCAAATCCTCAAAATTAAGCTTAGAAATCCTCAAAGTCTACAATAAGAACTACAAAACAAAGAGAAAACTTTGACTCTAGAATGGGAACTGCAATATCTGGGAGAGAACTCCTCAAAATCCCTTTTAAAATCCAATTTATAGTTTCCCAAAATTTAGCCTAAAAAGCCATTAGTCGAGGTAAGCCAGGCTCACCGAGTGGTTCGGTGTCCGCTCTTTGCTCTCTTCCGTTTCCCTTTTGCATTGGTCATCAGCCTCCTAGGTCCTGTAACTTTAGGCGATCAAACTTGTTGTCGCAAAATCGATCGGTGATTCTCCGAATGCTCACTTCTGTCGCCGACTTGGTTTCTTCCCCTAGGGCTGGCACACTGGAACATTAAGCGAGCTGAAGAGCCACTCGACAGTTCGCCTAGTGTTCTTGGCGATCGCCAGGAACTCCTTTTCTCCACTTCTTCAGCTTGTTTTTCTCCTTTTTGCCTAGTAGCATCCTTGCCTTGCCCCTTAGCTCATATACCTGAAAATCAAGGCTTTAACATCTGATTATAGCATAAATTAGGCATTTGAGGACACTAAAACTATCAAAACGAAGCCTTAACTCATCACTCATTTAGGGCTTTGTTTTGATAGTTTTAGTGTCCTCAAATGCCTAATTTATGCTATAGACTGATGTTAAAGTATTGATTTATAGGTATGTAGGCTAAGGAATAAGGTAAGGACATTACCAGGCAAAAAGGAGCAAAACAAGCTGAAGAAGTGAACAAAAGTGATCCAGGTGATCTCCAAGACCACTCGGCAAATCGCCGAGTGACTCTTTAGCCCGCCCAAAGTTCCAGCGTGCCAGCCCTGGGGAAGTACCAACTTGGCGACAGAAATGCTTAGTCGGTGAATCGCTGAACAACTCCGCGATGGCAACCTAGATCGCCTAAAGTCACAGAACCCTAAGGACAAATGGCCAATGCAAACCGGCGATGGATTAGAGCAAAGGGCGAATCACCGACCTGTTCGGTGAGGCCCGACTTATCTCGCCCAATGTCTTTTCAGGCCAAAAAGTGGGCAACTATAAATTAAAATTTAAATTGAAATTTAATAATCATTCAGTAGTTCTAATTCCCTGAGTTTGAGATTTCAAATTTCTCTCTTAGTTTTGATGTTCCATTGTAGACTTTGAAGCTTTTGAGACTCAGACTTGAAGATTTGCAACTGGATTTTTGAATTTACTCAATTTGGACCATTGTAAAGACTTTAGCACCTTTACCCAGATCATGGCTAATGTATTTGGTAATCATTTCTCTATTTTTATGATGTGTAGCTAAAACCCCAATTCTTGGGGTGTGATCATGTGTTTATTTTTCTAATTATCTTATGGGTATTGTTGTTTAATGATGAAATTACTATTTTAATGTGGGTTTAATCATTAGTTGTGTTTTAATCTATGAATTATAGTGGCAAATACAATTCTAATTTTGAGTTCTTCGCTTGCTTGAGAGAGAGGTTTTGGAACCAGAGCTTTTTATTAATGATTGTAGGTATTGGGTTGATATGGGTTCAACTCGAGAGAGTGAATCCTAAACTCAATTCTACCTATCTAGCTCGAGAGAGTTGATACATTAAGGTAGTGGGTTGTTTATCTTGTTAAGCTTGTCAATGTTCGAGAGAAATTGCCTGAACCGTAATAGTTGTTCGAGAGAAGGCTATTAAACTTAAAGTATAGCCTACCCACAATATTTCAGCATATTATTGTTAAATTTCAATTACCCATATAGCATAATTAGCTTATAAATGATCACATCCCGATAATTCCTCTTAAAATTATTGTTTCCCCTATTTTCGTACTTGTTTCAGCTGTTAATTGACAATCCAAATCCCCCATCTGACATTCGTTGTCAACCCCTTAGATTTGTTTGTATGTTTTCAATAGTTTCTATTCCTACCATCAATTAGATTACACTCATAACTTCATAACTGAATTCAAACACGTACCGCTCCCTATGGGTTTGACCCTAACTCTTCCTTAGATTTAATACTAGATAACAATCGCCCACACCTAGAATTGGATGAGGTGTGGTTAGGTGTTCATCAAAATTGGTGCCGCTACCGGGGAGTGGTGTTGTTTAGAATTCTATTACTCAAGTTGAATTGTGATCTTTTTGGTTGTAGTTGAATTGACTTACTTTGGTTTGTGTTTGTGTTTTTTGTTTTGAAAAGAGGAAGAGATGAGCGTGAACGGGAGTAATGGTAGCCAAGTGGGCCACCAAGACGATATTGGGAATCTTAATTATGTGAATGACCCAATTAAATTGGGTGGTGTTGGTGCAATACGTCTACCTCCTGTTGAGGGGAATGCTGCCTTCCATGTTACGTGCATGAAGCTACAACTCCTCCAAATGAAATGATTATACGGAGGGCTGGCCCATGAAGACCCCCACGAGCATATTCGTATCACGACCCAGGGGTACCCCCTAGATGTAACATGGCGTATAGAACTCTGAAAGACTCCATACAAGCCACTTAGCATATCATAACATAAGCAATAGAAAAATAAGAGTAAAAATGCATTCCAAGTCTAAAATTTTCATAAAAGAAAAGCGGAAGTCTAGACTCTAAGTCTCAACATAGCCATCTATTAAAATATTCAAAATAAAAAGGGACACAACCCATACAACATAGTCCGAAAAGGAAATAGAAGAAATGAACTACAATGAGATAACATCCGTCCTCGAATCATGAGGACTCACCAACAAGTTAAGAGAATAAGCAAATCCAAGCTATAGCCACAACGATGATCACCTTGAGAACCGGACCCTACACTTGTGAAAAATGTAGGAAAATTTGGCATTAGTACAAAGATGCACTAAGTATGATAGCCATGCATAAAACATTGAAAACATGCTAAAAGGGACATTTTAGTTGAGATCATGCACTTTACCATGTTTAAAAATCATTATGAAGAAAGTGGAAAAGCATAATTCATAAGCATAGTCAACATATAGATCATCATAACATAAGACAAACATATCATAAGTACCCTCAAAGCATATTTGTGCAATGCATGAGTAAGACCCCATAAATCTCACCCATGCTAAGTAAAGCTTCTTGAGTAACCATAGTTTATAATTCATATTCTTGTTCTTGATGTGGGAATAAGCCTTAACCGACATGAAACCATGTGAGCTATACATGATCACCCTGTGTTAGCCAAACCGAAATGGGGTGTCCTACCTGCCTAAGGTAGGAACATGGTTTGTTAGATTTAGGTGGATCCACTAGCTAAATATCCTACGGGGGCACGTATTTTATGGGATAAGGATATTGTTACTAGAAACCCGACTTTTCTAACGGGGGAGCGTCCATCTCAAGAGATTGCTTCTAGAAACCCGGCCTTTCTATCGGGAGAGCTTCCATCTCATATTCAATATCCACTCGGTGCTAAGCATTAATCCCACGGAGTACTTATTAATTCATAACTTGTTTCATTAGGATAGATCATTAGATCATGCGTGAGAATAACCTTTCACCATCCATGTCTACATGTAACATTAGATTCAATTAGGTGAGAAAGCCTTTCAACCTAGAATCTTCATTATGTGAGTAAACCTTGCACATCATGTTCATTATGTGTTCATGAGAATAGCTTTTCAATCAACACAACAACATTATCATAATCATGGACACTTCACTCTCAAAGTGTTCTTAAAGCATATACATAACCTTCATAAAACATGCATAATATCATATCTTGCCCTTTTAAGGGTCACAGCTCATATGAAATCAACTCATCTAGAATTACTACATTAGACATGGATATCATCATAATTCAAGTAATCAAATCACTACATGCATAATCTCATAATACTCTTTTTTCATCAACAAACCCACATCTCAAGATCAACATTGGGAAATATGGGGGATTCATGGATTCATGGGGAATTCAACAGAAAACCATAGGAAATCATCCATTTATACATAATATAACATAATTCAATCATTATAAATTATTTTGAAAGGAATTCATGAGTTTGGAATCAAACCCTAACTTTTGGGGATATGTATCTTTGAAATTGGGGTTTTGAAGGGGCTCCATGGATGAAGAGATACCATACCTTAGCAATGAAACCCATTGAATTTGATGTGAAAACCTAGCTTCTTGAACCCTAGCTCAAACTTCCTTCTTCTTCTTCTTCTTCTTCCTCTTCTTCTTCTTCTTCTTCTTCTTCTTCTTCTTCTTCTTAGAGTTTTCTAGAGAGATAATTTTTGGAGAGGAGATGAACTTTGGGAATTGTTTGGGTGTTTGGAAAATATGACTTAATTTAGGTGAATTTGACTTTAAAATGACTTATATAGTGACCCTAAACTTACCCAAAATGACTTCACTTTAGTTGGACTTAAACCGGAATTTCCCAAAACACCCCTCACTTTAAGTGAGCTGCCCAGGTGCCACGAGGGGCTCCACGAGCCGTGGTCATGACCACGAGCCGTGGTCCCCTCCGTGGACTTGAGGCAGTGGCTAGGGAACTTGTGCCTTTAGCCCACAAGCCCAAGGCAACTTCACAAGGGGCTCCATGAGCCGTGGTGCTTGCCTCGAGCCGTGGTCCCTCTCGTGGGCCTTGAGGCAGTGGCTTGCCACTTCTCTTCCACCCTTACATACCCAACTCTCCTCCACGATCCTTCCCACGAGCCGTGGTCTTCACCACGAGCCGTGAAGTGGCTCGTGAAGAGGAACTTGTTTTGGGCAGATTTTGGGGAGCTCACTGCCTAGCCCACCACGGACCACACCACGTGCCGTGGTCCCTACTATGAGCCGTGGTGGTGGTCGTGGTCACTAGGGCAGTGTCTAGGGGAGAATGGACTGCCTTAGTCCTCTCCCTTCGCCCTTGCCCACCTCCTTGACTCTAACCCTCACCTTTAGCTCTAGTTTAGTCTACTAGTTTCCAGGGTGTTACATTATCTCTCCCTTGGGAACATTCATCCTCGAATGACGATCTAGACACCTTACTGAATTATAGACTCAAGACTAGCAGCCCATCATGCATGCAACATCAAAATAATGCACAATTCAAAGGAGGAAACATCAACTCCAACTTAAACATAATCAATGCATCACAAAGAAGTAGGAACTACATATAGCAACCCATTATGCATGAAAACTCAACATTTATCATATTCATAGGTGGAACTACCTTCTCCAAACTAAAAGCATGCTCAACACAACATCAAAGCTCATTTATGCAATATACTTCCAAAAAACACAACTAAGCATGTTCAGCAATTCATCTCATGAAGCATATAGGCAACTCTTACTCAATGCACAACATCATGAGGAAAATCAATCATAAAAACTCATTTTCTTTCTAATCATAAATTTCTCAAGAACATGCATAACATAGGAAATCATGGAAACTCAAATAACACACATGACTTCCAAAACAAGGAAGACTCAAGAGGAACTACTTACCTCAAGCTTGAATAGGAGTAGAAGGAAAGAGATGAGGATATCCGGACTTCATATCGGCCTCGGCCTCCCAAGTAGCACCCTCAACTAAGTGATTTCTCCATAAAACCTTCACGGAAGCTATTTCCTTGTTTCTCAATCTCTTGACTTGCCAGTCTAGGATCTCTACCGAAACCTCTTCATATGAAAGACTATCATCAACTCCCAACCCTTCTAAGGGGATAATGGATACCGGATCTACAATTCACTTCTTAAGCATAGAGACATGAAACAACGGATGCACCGGAACCAACTTATTTGGAAAATCTAACTCATAGGCAACTTTACCAACTCGTTTTAAAATTTGATATTAGCCTACATACTGGGGACTAAATTTCCCTTTCTTGCCAAATCTCATCACACCCTTCATGGGTGAGATTTTCAAATAGACCCAATCGTTAACCTCAAATTCTAGGTCCCTTCTTCTCACATCGGCATAAGACTTTTATCTACTTTGAGCCATTCTCAACCTCTCTCTAATGAGTCGGACCTTCTCAATATCTTTATAAACCAATTCGGGACAAATTAGATCAGTTTCAGCTACCTCAAACCATCCAACCGGAGACCTATATCTCCTACCATACAAGGCTTCAAAAGGAGCCATACCGACACTTGAGTGATAGCTATTATTGTAGGCAAACTCTATTAATGGCAAGTTGTCATCCCAATTACCCTTGAAGTCTATTACACATTCCATTAACATATCTTCCAGTGTTTGGATGGTACACTCCGCTTGCCCATCGGTTTGGGGATGAAAAGACGTGCTAAGCGTAACCTTAGTGCCAAGACCTTTTTGGAATGACTTCCAAAAGTGTGAAGTGAATTAAGTACCCCGATCCTAAATAATAGATAAAGGAATCCCATGCAACTTCACTATCTCTCTTATATACAACTTGGCATAGTCTTCCACCGAAAAAGAAACCTTGACGGGAATAAAGTGGGCTGATTTTGTCATCCGATCTATAATGACCATAATAGAATCATGTTGCCTTCGGGTGCGAGGCAAACCCACAATAAAATCCATGTTCACCTCTTCCCACTTCCAAGTGGTAATACCTCTATTTTGGGATAATCCTCCCGGCCTTTGATGCTCAACCTTAACTTATTGACAATTCGGGCACTTGGCCAAAAATCTGCAATACCTTTCTTCATCCCATTCTACCAATAGACTTCCCGTAGATCATGATACATCTTGGTGACTCCCAGGTGAATAGAATACCGAGAACTATGGGCTTCCTCTAAAAAAAATTCCCTTAGATTATCAATATCCGGAACACATAAACGACCTTGATAACGAAGAACACCATCTCCCCCTTGGGAGAAAGCCTCAACGAATTTCTTGAGTACCGCCTCTTTCATTTCTACCAAAATAGGATCAAGGTCTTGCTTAGCCTTCACATCCATCACAAAGGACGATTCGGACCCATTATGGACCATGACGCAACCCTTGGTGGAATCCACTAGTTGAACACCTAGTCGGGCCAACCTATGCACATCACGAACCAACTCTTTCTTATCATCCACAACATGAGTAACACTACCCATTGACAACCGGCTAAGAGCATCCGCTACCACATTAGCTTTACCGGGGTGGTAAAGGACACTCATGTCATAGTCCTTCAATAATTCTAACCACCTCCTTTGACAAAGATTCAAGTCCTTTTGACTAAACACATATTGAAGTCTTTTATGATCGGTGAAAACATCCACACGGACCCCATACAAATAATGCCTTCATATTTTTAAGGCAAACACAACCGCCGCTAACTCAAGGTCATGGGTAGGATAATTCTTCTCATGGATCTTAAGTTGCCTTGAAGAATAGGCAATCACCTTACCATTTTGCATAAGCACACATCCCAACCCAACTCTAGAGGCATCACAATACACCACAAAACCATCCTTACCTTTCGGTAAAGTCAACACCGGAGTGGAGGTAAGTCTATCTTTCAACTCTTGGAAACTTTTCTCACAAGCTTCCGACCACACAAACTTAGCCTTCTTTTGAGTAAAAGCCATCAAAGGAGAAGCAATAGAGGAAAATTCATCAACAAACCTTCTATAGTAACCGACCAAACCCAAGAAGCTTCTAATATCCGAAGGAGTTAGAGGTCTAGGCCAACTCTTGACCGCATCCATCTTCTTAGGATCTACCTCAATATTATTGCTTGACACAATATGACCAAGGAAAGCTACGGACCTTAACAAAAATTCACCTTGCTAAACTTCGCAAAAAGTTATTGGTCCTTAAGAACTTGCAACACAATTCTCAAATGGTCCACATGTTCATTCTCACTCCTTTAATAGATCAAAATATCATCGATAAACACAATCACAAACATGTCTAGGTATTGCCTAAACACTCTATTCATCAAGTCCATAAACACCGTGGAGCATTGGTTAAACCAAACGACATCACTAGAAATTCATAATGACCATACCGAGTTCGGAAAGCCATTTTTGGAATATCTCCCCCCCACACCCTCAATTGGTGATAACCTGAACGAAGATCAATCTTAGAGAAATAACTAGCCCCTTGAAGTTGATCAAACAAGTCATCAATTCTTAGAAGAGGATACTTGTTCTTAATGGTCACTTTATTCAGTTGATGATAATCGATGCACATTCTAAGAGACCCATCCTTCTTTCTAACAAACAACACGGGAGCACCCCATGGAGAGATACTCGGTCGGATGAAACCCTTGTCTAACAAATCCTTCAACTGTTGTTTCAACTCTTTTAACTCGGTCGGAGCAATTCTATAAGGAGGAATAGAGATAGGTTGCGTATTCAGAAGAAGGTTAATACCAAAATCTATTTCCCGCTCGGGAGGAATACCGAGAAAATCATCAAGGAAAACATCTGGGAACTCATTAACCATGGGAACCGACTCAAGAGAAGGGGTTTTGAAATCTACATCTCTCACCCTAACAACATGGTAAAAGCAACCTTTCGAGATCATCATTCTAGCTTTAAGGTAGGACACAATTTGACCTCTAGGTATAGAATTTTCCCCTTTCCACTCTAAGATAGGCTCATTCGGAAATTGGAATCTTACCACCCGAGTTTGGTAATCAATAGAGGCATAACATGCATGTAACCAATCCATACCAAGAATCACATCAAAGTCTAAAATGTCAAGCTCTACCAAGTTAACAAGAGTAACTCTATGGGATAAGGAAACGGGACATATTTTATAAACCCTCCTAGCCACCACAGAATCACCAACAGGAGTAGAGACTGGAAAAAAGGTTATAGTAACACTTCCGGAGGAACATCAAACCTCATTGCCACATAGGGCGTCACAAAAGATAAAGTGGCACCGGGATCCAACAAGGCATACACATCAATAAGAAAGACTTTTAACATACCGGTCACTACATCCGAGGAGCTCTCTTGGTCAACTTGAGGTTTGAGAGCATAAAAGAGGTTTTGCTTTGGAGCATTGGAGTTTGAACCACTAGGAGGAGCTTGCTTGCCCTCTCTTCCCTTAGCCGTAAGTGTTGGGAAATTCCTCAATTGATGACCACCCTTACCACAACCAAAACAAACATCCGTACTGACTAGGCACTTACCATCATATTTCTTACTAGCACTTAGCACAAGTAGACCTAGCCATAGAAGATCCATGACCATTACCTCCTTGAGGTTTAGGGTTAGACACCCTATCCTTGTTGACCCTTGGAGAAGCATTTGAGGAACCTAGGTTGGAAAACCTTTGTTTAAACCTAGGTCGACCTTGTCCATCAGACCTAGTATTGGAGAAGTTCCCATTACCGGTTCTAGCTCTTTTCACCTCCCTATTCTTTTCCTTGAGTTTCTCTTACTCCATTTGTTAGGTATGTACCATGGGATGTGAAATATCCATATCTGGGATAAGCATTGCCGTACGACATTCTTTGACTACCATGTCAGACACTCCCATCACAAATTTATTCATCTTAGCCCTTGAATCCGCCACCATGGTTGGAGCATACTTGGATAGTTGGGTGAACTTTAAAGCATACTCCTTTACACTCATACCTCCTTGACGAAGGTTAATGAACTCTTGAATCTTTGCATCCCTCAACTCTAGGGGAAAAAATCTATCAAGAAATGCCGATTTAAACATCTCCCACTCTATGGGACCCACTCCTACCGACCTCCCATCCTTCTATTGGTTATACAATACTTGAGCAACACCTTTCAATTGGTAAGCAGCTAACTCCGCCTTCTCTTCCGGAGTCACCCCCATAATAACAAGTACCTTGTAGACCTCATCGATAAACTCTTGATGATCTTCCTCAACTTTGGAGCCATAAAATTCCGGGGGGTTCATTCTTGAAAAATCCCTCACTCTCGAAGCCGCCAAATTCACATTAGGGTTCACCGGGGATACAACTTTTCTATTGGATTGAGCCATCACGGCTTGAGCCAACATTTGGATAGCCGACCTAAACTCTGCATTTGAAACATTCTCAACCATAAGATCAATCAGAGCTTGAGGAGGAGCTCCCTGATTCACATTGTCATCATCTATCCTTCTAGCATTAGCCCTTCGTGTATTCATACCCTGAAGACACAAGAGAAGGATTAGGGGATAGATATTATACAGTTAAAATCTATGGCACGAGTTAAGAGTAATGAAAAAAGTGAAATTTCCTAAGCATCTTATAGCTTCTTATTCATAAATGTGGCGCACTTCACACTCATGAACAAGACTCTACTAGACGTGGCTTATGAGACATAATCCTGGAATCATTCTAAACCTTGTGCTCTGATTACCAAATTTGTCACGACCCAGGAGTACCCCTAGATGTAACATGGCGTATAGAACCCCAAAGGACTCCATACAAGCCACTTAGCATATCATAACATAAGCAATAGAACAATAAGAGTAAAAACGCATTGCAAGTCTAAAATATTCATAAAAGAAAAGCGAAAGTCTAGACTCTAAGTTTCAACATAGCCATCTATTATAATATTCGAAAAGAAAAGGGACACAACCCATACAACATAGTCCGAGAAGGAAATAGAAGAAATGAACTACAATGAGATAACATCCATCCTCGAATCATGAGGACTCACCAACAAGTTAGGAGAATCAGCAAATCCAAGCTTTAGCCACAACGATGATCACCTTGAGAACCGGACACTACACTTGGGGAAAATGTAGGAAAAGTAGGCGTTAGTACAAAGATGCACTAAGTATGATAGCCATGCATTAAAATATTGAAAACATGCTAAAAGGGACATTTTAGTTGAGAGAATGCACTTTACCAAGTTTAAACATCATTATGAAGATAGTGGAAAAGCATAAGTCATAAGCATAGTCAACATATAGATCATCATAACATAAGAGAAACATATCATAAGTACCCTCAAAGCATACTTGTGCAATGCAAGAGTAAGACCCCATAAATGTCACCCATGCTAAGTAAAGCTTCTTGAGTATCCATAGTTCATAATTCATATTTTTGTTCTTGATGTGGGAATAAGCCTTAACCGATATGAAACCATGTGAGCTATACATGATCACCCGGTGTTACCCACACCGAAAAGGGGTTTCCTACTTGCCTAAGGTAGGACCATGGTTTGTTAGCATTAGGTGGATCCACTAGCTAAATATCCTACGGGGGCACGTAGTTTATGGGCTAAGTAGATTGTTACTAGAAACCCAACCTTTCTAATGGGGGAGCTTCCATCTCAAGAGATTGCTTCTAGAAACCCGACCTTTCTATTGGGAGAGCTTCAATCTCATATTTAATATCCACTCGGTACTAAGCATTAATCCCACGGAGTGCTTATTAGATAATCACTTTTTTCATTAGGATAGCTCATTAGATCATGCGTGAGAATAACTTGTCACCGTCCATGTCTACATGTAACATTAGATTCAATTAGGTGAAAAAGCCTTTCAACCTAGAATCTTCATTATGTGAGAAAACCTTTCACATAATGTTCATCATGTGTACATGAGAATAGCCTTTCAATCAATACAACAACATTATCATAATCATGGACACTTCACTCTCAAAGTGTTCTTAAAGCATATACATAACCTTCATAAAACATGCATAATATCATATCTCGCCCATTTAAGGGTCAAAGATTATATCAAATCAACACATCTAGAATTACTACATTAAACATGGATATCATCATAATTCAGGTAATCAAATCACTACATGCATAATCTCATAATACTCTTCTTTCATCAACAAACCCACATCTCATGATCAATATTGGGAAATATGGCGGATTCATGGATTATTGGGGAATTCAACATAAAACTATAGGAAATCATCAATTTATACATAATATAACATAATTCAACCATTATAAACAATTTTGAAAGGAATCCATGAGTTTGGAATCAAATCCTAACTTTTGGGGATTTCTATCTTTGAAATTAGGGTTTTGAAGGGGCTCCATGGATGAATTTCTATCCATGGATGAAGAGCTACCATACCTTAGCAATGAAACCGAATGAATTTTATGTGAAAACCTATCTTCTTGATTCTTAGCTCCAACTTCCTTCTTCTTCTTCTTCTTCTTCTTCTTAGAGTTTTCTAGAGAGAGAATTTTTAGAGAGGAGATGAACTTTAGGAATTGTTTGGGTGTTTGGAAAATATGACTTAATTTAGGTGAATTTGACTTAAAAATAACTTATATAGTGACCCTAAACATACCCAAAACGACTTCACTTTAGTTGAACTTAAATCAGAATTTCCCAAAACACCCCTCACTTTAAGTGAGCTCCCCAGGTGCCACGAGGGGCTCCACGAGCCGTGGTCCCCTCCGTGGACTTGAGGCAGTGGCTAGGCAGCTTTTTCTTTTAGCCCACAAGCCCAAGGAAACTTCACGAGGGGCTCCACGAGTCGTGGTTCTTACCACGAGGGCCTTGAGGCAGTGGCTTACCACTTCTCTTCCACCTTCACATACCCAACTCTCCTCCACGAGCCTTCCCACGAGCCGTGGTCTTCACCACGAGCCGTGAAGTGTCTCGTGAAGAGGAGTTTGTTTTGGGCAGATTTTGGGGAGCTCACTGCCTAGCCCACCATGGACCACACCACGTGCTGTGGTCCCTACCATGAGCCATGGTGGTGGTCGTGGTCACTAGGGTAGTGTCTATGGGAGAGTGGACTGCCTTAGTCCTCTCCCTTGGCCCTTGCCCACCTATTTGACTCTAACCCTCACGTTTAGCTCTAGTTTAGCCTACTAGTTTCCGGGGTGTTACAATTCAAAACTTCGTGGATGTTTATGGTTGGTTCTCATTCAAGAACATATCACAAGAATCAGTCCGTCTCAGATTGTTTCCATTCTCTTTGATAGGTGAAGCTACCAAATCGTTAGCTGAGTTACCGAGGGACTCTATCACCTCTTGGGATGAACTTACCACAACTTTCCATGTGAGATTCTTTCCCCCTTCAAAGATGATGACGCTAAGAGATAGTATCCAAGGTTTGAAACCCTTGGAGGGTGAACCAATCAATGAGACGTGGCTGAGATTTTAGAAGTTGGTACTTCAATGCGCGACTCACGGACTGCCAAACCTTATATTGTTACAACAGTTCTATAAGAGTCTTGACTCGGTGAACAAAGGAGTTTCGATCAACTTGTTCCCGGAGGTATAATACAACAATCCTATGAAGTAGTGTCTCAACTTCTTGATGGCATGCCTAAGATCAATAGAGCATGGTACACTCGTGAGGACCAAGTGTCTCCTCTCACTTTTAGGATGACAAAAGAACAGATCGAGAAGGATCAAGAGAGAGACCAAAATATGGCCAAAATGATGACCTAGCTGGATCTATTGTCGAAAAATGTGATGGGTAGTGGGTTGAAGAGTGTAAATGCTGTGGGTGTTGGTGGATTAAACCCCGAAGAAGCACAATTTGAAGCGTTGTACAATGAGGAAGTGAACTTCCTTGCAAATCAAGGAGGAGGATTTCGTTCAAATTACCCAAGGCTGGGTGGAAATCCGGGTTGGAATAGAAATGATGGATGGAGATATTGTGACAGGGAATGGCGTGATCGTAATACTACTTGGGAGGAAAGGGATGGTGACAAGGTTATATACGTCCCACCTCATGAACGCCAAAAGCCTAAAGAGCAAAGAGCTGACCCAAAGAACTTTCGTACAAAAGACATGCTTGCACACATTGTCAATAAGGTTGAAGGGTCGGACAAAGTGTTGAAATAGATGAAGGAGTACGTCTCAACTCTCAATCAGACGGTGACTTCTCATTCAGTCTCTATTAAGCAGCCGGAGACACAAATGGATCAAATGACGACTCAATTGAATCCATGACAAAAAGGGGGGTTTCCTAGTGACACAACGGCTAACCCTAAAAATGAAGCTTGAATTGGTATTTCCATCGTGCCACGACGTTAAATAAGACGCTTCTTGGGAGTCAACCCAAGTTTTTTATGTTTTGGTTATTTCTTTCAAATAATGGGTGTAGATTATGCAGGTTGAAAAGTGAAAAGTGTTGGAAAATAGGTAATTAGGCGAGCCAAAACTCCAGTCAGCGACTCCCCGAACAGGTCAGTGAGCCCGACTTGGATCGCCGTTGGAACCACCCAGCTAAATGGGGAATTTTTTAAAACTCGATGAGATAAAAGCTTAGTCGGTGACTCGCCGAACAGGTCGGTGAGCCTAACTTTTTCCGCCGTTGGACCCCAAAATTGCTAGGAGTTCTGTAAAATTCGGCGAGCCAAAATACCACTTGGCTCATCACCGAGTGGTTCGGTGGGCGCGACTTATACCGCCGACTGGCGCTCGAACTGAAAGGTTTTAAAGGCCAAATGATTTAAAATTTCAAAATCATTTCACTTTCCTACCTTTTCAACTCCCGTATCCTCTCACCCGATATTAGTTCTTAAATATTTTCGCATTTTTACTCTCGTACCGTTTGGAATCTTTGCTCAGGGATGGAATTTGGATTTTAGTTTTCCGCCTAGCTTTACAAATCTCATTTCGGCATAAAAGGTTGGTTTTCCAAATCCCAAACTCTATACGTGGTTGAAGTCGAATGAAATTATTATTTTGTTGTTGAAAATTGTTTGGTAAGCATCGTGTGTGTGTTTGTTTACCTAATTTTAAATGAATTCATGCCTATTTGATTAGAAATGGTTGCTTCCTGTGTTTTTGCTTGTTGAAATTGAGTCTAAATCATTGGGTTGTGTTTAATTTGTGTTGGCTCTAGCGGGGTGAAGTCTGAGTAACCCCGGATTGTGCCAAATATTGTATTTTGCCCAATGATGGATCGGTTGCCGTCATTCTTAAGGGAAGACGTCAAATGGCCAATTTTTGCCAAATTAGGGGAAGTTGGAGTACCCCAAGGGTATGGTAGTATGGGTCTTTCTTTAATTTCATAGTGTAGGTGTTTAATTTTGTTTTCGTGGGCTGCAAGCTTGATTTTGAAGTACGGGGTGAAAACTAGCACGTTGGGCCATTTTGCGAGCTGAGTCGAGCTAGCCAAAGGGTTCGACGGTTCGCCTAAGTCCTCTTATATCGCTCTTAAATTCTCTAAATATTGAGTTTTTGTTCTGTAACTTTCGGCGATATGCCTGTGCTCGCCGAGTTCACTCGGCGACTCATCGAAAGTACTTCTTAATCACCCTTAAGATCCCCTAATTCCTTAAAATGCACTGTAACTTTTGGCGAACTACTTTTAGTTTGCCGATTGGTGTTGGCGATCCACCGAATGGCCCTGGACATCACCGACCAGCTTTGAGCTTTTAAAATTTTTGTTCTGCAACTTTCGGCGAGCCTGATCTGGCTCCACAAAGTGATTCGGCGACTCCCCAACCGGGTCAGCGAGTCTTCCTGCAATTCTTTCTCTGAAATTTTTCTGGAAGTTTTCTAAGTATTTCTACATTGTTTTGCAGGAATGGCTAGACCCAAAGTTTCCGGTAGAGACATGCTACCCCGAAAGTGGGCACGAGGCATCACTATAGATGAGGATGCAGCTGCATCTCGAGAAAAGGCAGCAAATCTCGCTACCAAGGGAGGAAAAGGCAAAGGCAAGGGCAAGGCGCGCATGGTAGAGACGCCGGAGACCAGCTCCAACAGTGAGGGAGTCTATGAGACACACCTCACCGCATCCGGCAGTGAGGGGGACTCACAGGTTTCTCAGGCTTCCATCTTTGAGCCTGAGGATGACCAGTTATTGCAGGCCCGAAGAGCAGAGCTTCGCTCCAAGGCGATGAATGATCCATCTAGGACCCCGATGCCTCCGAATCCTACCCCTCCAAGTTCAGCTCCAATGCCTCCTCCAGAGCAGACAGTGGTCCCAGCACCACCAGTACAGGGTCCTCCTTCCCGGTCACTCAACCGACTAAAGGCTGAGGGTTTGAAGACTATTCTTGAGGAGAAGAGACTGTCCACAGATGGTGTAGTGGACAGGCATCCAGAGATATGGCACACTCTTAAGTTCCATAAATTTGAGATTTTCACTAAACCCCGGGGCCCCTACATTCCCAATTGGGTCCGGGAGTTCTATTCGGCTTACGGAGACTTGGTGCCTAAAGGGAAGAGGTGACGGTCTTGAAGGCCGATATTACTGAGTTGAGGAATGATGTGGACCAGCTGAAGTCCACCGATATGTCCATAATCTTTGGCACGGTGGAGATCCTAGATGTCCCGAGCACCGATGTTCCAGCTTATTCTGATGTGCCTCTGGTTACTACTGGAGATGAGAGTAGAGCTGATGAAGCTGCTGCAGAGTCCGAGGCTGAGACTGATGAGGAGCAGCTTGGTGTTCATGAGGAGGCTGTCTACGATGATTTGATTGATTTGGAGGGTGCCATGTTTGAGACTGCTAGGCAGGCATCACTTCAGGACACTTCCATGGTGGGCTCCAGCCAAGGATGCTGAGATCCCAGGCACTGATGCCCAGACAAAGGGAGTCTTAGTAGCTGAGACACTGGGCACTGATGCCCAGACAGAGGGAGCTGTCGATATGCAGACTTCACCCCAGGCCTAGCCTGGCAGGATGATTCTCTTTGCCTCTTCTCTGTTACTTTTTAGACAGTTTTTGTTTTTAGTTGCATTTGAGGACAACTGCATTTTTTTTGTTGGTGGGGTGAGGTATTTCCATACCTACCTCTTGTGGGATGTTTTGTGAATATTGACTTGATTCTGATTTTGTTTTGTGAATATTAGAGCTCTTTGGTTTGTATGTATATATATATATATCTTGGTTATTGAACCGCAATTGTTGATAAATTTTGGCCCATTGTTTTGATATGAAAATGGTTTTGAACCAAGTATAAATTTTTGCCACCTCTTTTGTATGTGATTGTGGTTGTTCTTGTGAACATTTTAGTGTCGGTTGTGGTCAATACCAATGACTCGAATAGCGCTCTTAGTTGAACGAAATGAATGTGCGGCTACGATGAGGCAAACTAAGTTACATAGGCAATATGTAAACTTTTAGCATCTCATTGTGACTAGCCGGTTGTCGAATGAGTCTATTGTGATGAACATTGTATGCTAGCTAGAAAGTGTGGAGTCTTGTTTGATAATTGTACCAATTCCTTGTGTGGTGATGTTGTTTTGAACATTATGCTTGATGACACCTAGAACTTGCCCCGTTGGTCCGATTTATTGAGTGAAGCAAGCAATTGAAATGATCTTAGGTGATTTTTTTTTTTGAGAAGTGAGCCAATTTGACAATATACCTCTTTGTGGCCAATCTTGTGAGATGTGTGAACCTTGTTTGGCACCTTTTGAGCCTATCCTTTTCTTGGAAGAAACTTTAACAACTTTGACCTCTTCCCATCACCTATAACCTTCATGAAGTTGGTTTGTTTGAATAGCCAACTTAGGCAAAAAGCCTAAGTTGGGAGTGTGGTGAAAACGAAGGAAAGTCAAAAAGTGTGAAAAATTCCCCCTTTGATGGATTATTTCGAACAAGATGGAACCCCTCCATTTAAAAAAAAAGAAGAAATAAAAGAAAAAGACTGAAAAAGAGAAAAAAATGTTGAAATAAAGTGTGTGAGAATGGTAAAAAAAATAGGGTATCCGGTGATTCATGTTTAGTTGAAAAATGGGGTGGAATATGAACATGTTTGAATGTGAAAGAGAAGGAGAAAAAGTAATTTTCAGGCCATACTTCATGAAGGTAGAAGCCACTAAGCCTAAATGACCATACCTTTACACTCAGCCCCATTACAAGCCTTAAAAAGACCTTTGTGATCCTTAGTGAGCTGAAACGAATGTTGATTGGAAATTAAGGGAAACCCTATGGGTGGAGTCATGCATGTGTTCGTCTTTTTGAGTGTGAGATTTGTATGTGATTCTGGGACTGTAAATTTTTGAAGAATTTTGTCTGAATGTTGAATCATCTTTGTTGTGAGGGCATTTGAGTACCTTTATTGAGCTTGAACTTGCATTTGAAGCAAGCATTGTGAGCTTGAGTACACTTGATAATGGTGAGTCACAATTTTAATCTTTCAGTGCACAATTGAGCATTGTATGTGTAGTTTGAACCTTTTGTGTGCATTCATGTTGAGTCTTGAGCATCAGTGTTTGTAAACATCCTTGTTGAACCGATTGATCTCGAGTTTTAATTGAGGACAAGCAAAAGTTTAAGTTGGGGGTGTTGATGAGTCCGAGATTTCGACTCATTTGGGTCTTTCTTTTGATAGTTTTAGTATTCTCAAATGCCTAATTTATGCTATAAACTGATGTTAAAGCATTGATTTACATGTATGTAGGCTAAGGAACAAGGCAAGGACACTACCAGGCAAAAAGAAGCAAAACAAGCTGAAGAAGTGAAGAAAAGCGATCCTGGTGATCGCCAAGACCACTCGGCGAATCGCCGAGTGGCTCTTTAGCTCGCCTAAAATTCCAGCGTCCCAGCCCTGGGGAAGAACCAACTTGGCGACAGAAATGGATAGTCGGCGAATCGCCAAACGACTCCGCGATGGAAACCTAGATCGCCTAAAGTCACATAACCATGAGGACAAATGGCCAATGCACACCGGCGACAGATTGGAGAAAAGGGCGGATTGCCGACCTGTTTGGCGAGGCCCGACTTATCTCGCCCAATGGCTTTTCAGGCCAAAAATTGGGCAACTATAAATTAAAATTTAAAATGAAATTTCATAATCATTCAGTAGTTCTAATTCCCTGAGTTTGAGATTTCAAGTTTCTCTCTTAGTTTTTGAGGTTCCATTGTAGGCTTTGAAGCTTTTGAGACTCAAACTTGAAGATTTGCAAGTGGGTTTTTGAATTTACTCAATTTGGACCATTGTAAAGACTTGAGAACCTTTACCTAGATCATGGCTAATGGATTTGGTAATCGTTTCTCTATTTTTATGATGTGAAGCTAAAATTCCAATTCTTGGGGTGTGATCATGTGTTTATTTATCTAATTATCTTATGGGTATTGTTGTTTAATGATGAAATTGTTGTTTTAATGTGGGTTTAATCATTAGCTGTGTTTTAATATATGAATTGTAGTTGCAAATGCAATTCTGATTCTGAGTTCTTGGCTTGCTTGAGAGAGAGGTTTTGGAACCAAAGCTTTTGATTAATGATTGTAGGTATTGGGTTGATATGGGTTCAGCTCGAGAGAGTGAATCATAAACTCAATTCTACCTCTCTAGCTCGAGAGAGTGGATACATTAAGGTAGTGGGCTGGTTATCATGTTAAGTGATTAACGTTTCAAGCACACCTCATCCAATTCTAGGTGTAAATGATCGTTAAGCAGTATAAAACCCAACAAATGAGTTGGGGTCGAATCCCACAGGGAGCGGTACATGTTCAAAGTTCAATTAAGAGGTACAAATGTGAACTAACTAGATATAGGAATAGAAATTATCGAAAAAGACATGAAACAAATTAAAGGGGTGACAATAAATGTCAGATGGGGGTTTTTGGTTTGCAACTATCAACTACAATGCAGTCACAAACAAATTGAGATAACAATAAGGAGAGGAATTCATGGGATGTGATCGATTATAGGAAAATTTTGATATATGGCTAATTGAAACTACTAGTAAATAGCTAAATATCAGTGGGTAGACTAGACTATAATTGAAATAGTTTTCTCTCGAACAACTAATCCGCTTCAAGTTATTTCTCTCGAACATCAACAAGCATAGCAATTAAGAACAGCCCATAACCTTAATACATCTTCTATCTCGAGTAAGATGGGTAAGATTGGGTTTGGGATTCACTCTCTCGAGCTGAACTCAAATAAACCCAATACCTACAAACCATTAATCAAAAGTTTTGGTTCTAAAACCTCACTCTCGAGAAAGCTAAGAACACAAAATTAGACTTGCATTTGCAACTACAATTCATAAATTAAACCTCAGCTAATGGTTAAACCCACTTTAATATAGCATTTAAACAAGTAATTAACAACATCCATAAACTAATTCAACCCGTAATCACATGATCACACCCCAAAAATTGAGGTTTTAGCCAAACAACATAAAAGAGTAAAAACGGTTATTGAATCGATCAGCCATCAACTGGGTAATAGTAATTAAACCTTTACGATGCTTCAATTTGAAGAAAATTCGAAACCCACTTGTAAAATCTCCAAATTGAATCTCAAAAAGTCTTCAAGTCTACTAAGGAACTCTCTAAAAATGTTCTACCCTTCAAAGAAAAATTCTACGCTGAAAGGAACTCTCCAATTTACAGTTCAAAATTCTATTTATAGTTGCCAAAAATTAGCCATGAAGGGCCATTAGGCGAGGTAAGTCAGGTTCGCCGAACCACTCGGTGAACCATCCATTGCTCTCTTCTATCGCCTTTCTTCCTTGACTCTCAGCATCCTCAAGTCCTGTAACTTTGGGCGATCTCTCTTAGCATCGTGGAACTGCTCGGCGATTTGCCGACTACCCCTTTTCTGTCGCCTACTTGGTTTCTTCCCTCTGGCACACTTGAACTTTAGGGGGTTAAAGTAGTCACTCAGCGACACACCAAGTGCTCTTGGCGATCCTCAAACTCGCCTTTCTTCACTTCTTCAGTTTGTTTTGTTCCTTTTCACCAGTTAGTGTCCTTGCTTTGCTCCTCAATCCATATACCTAAAAATCAAGGCTTTATCATCAGTTTATGATACAAATTAAGAATTTGAGGACACTAAATCTATATAAACAAAGCCCTAAATTTGTCCAAATCTCGCATTCATCAACACCCAGAACTTAAACTTTTGCTTGTCCTCAAGTAAAACTCAAGATCAGCAGTTCAAAAAGGATTTCTCACATAGTGCTGCATAAGACTCAAGATGAATGCACACAACAATGTTCAACTAACTCATGCAATGATCAACTGTGCACTCAAAGATTAGAATTGTGACTCACCATTATCAAAGATACTCAAGTTCACAATACTTGCTTCAAATGCAAGTTCTAGCTCAATAAAGGTACTCAAATGCCCTCAAAACAAAGATGATTCCATATTCACACACAATTTCTCAACCATGTTAAAGTTCTGGAATCACATACAACTCTCACGCTCACAAAGATGAACACATGCATGACTTCACCAATAGGTTTGCCCTTATTTTCCAATCAACATTTGTTTAAGCTCACTCAAGATCACAAAGGTCTTTTCTCGGCTTGTAACGAGGTTGAGTATCAAGGTATGGTCATTTAGGCTCAGTGGCTTCTACCTTCATGAAGTATGGTTTGAACATCACTTTCCTCTTTTTTCTTTAACATTTCAAAAATGCTCACAAACCACCCCATTTTTCAACTTCATATGAACTATCGAATACCCCATTTCTTTTGCAAATTCCACCACTTTATCTCATAACTTTTTCAATATTTTTCTTTGCTTCTTTTCTCATTTCTTTTATTTTTCTCTTTTTTTTACATGGAGGGGTTACATCTGTTTCAAACCATTACTCAAAGGGGGATTTTTCAAACTTCTTGACTTTTCTTCTCTTTTCACCACACCCCCAACTTAGGCTTTTGGCCTAAGTTGGCTATTCAAACAAACCACACTTCATGAAAGTTATGGGTGAATGGAATAAAGAGAGGTTACAGTTGTTCATGTTTCTTCCAAGAAAGAGGATAAGTCTCAAAATGGTTCAAGCAAGGTTCACACATCTCACAAGGTTGGCCACAAAAGAGGTATATTGTCAAATTGTTTCACTCTTCAAAATTTGTTGCCTAAGATCATTTCAAGTGCTTGCATCACTTAGTCAACTGGACCAACGGGTCAAATTGTAGGTGTCATCACACATTGTTCAAAGTAATCTCATCACACAAGGCATTGGCACCAATGTCAAACAAGACTCCACACTTTGTAGCTAGTGTGGAATATTCATCACAAGAGACTCATTCGATAACCATCTAGTCACAACGAGATGCTAAAAGTTCAGACATTGTCTATGTAACTTCATTGGCCTCATCGTAGCCGCACATTCATTTCATTCAATTAAGAGCACTATTTAATTCATCGGTATTGATCAAAACCGATACTCAAATTCACACAAGAACAACCACAATCACACACAAAAGAGGTGGCAAATTAAAAATTGGTTAAAAACCATTCCATTCATACAAGGGCCACAAGCTAAAACATCCAAACGAATTCAAGATCAAAACACATTTATAGATAAACAAAACCTAATATTCACAAACAAAATAGAATCACAAGAGTCAGGTATGGAAATACCTCACCCCACCCACAAAAGAAAAGCAGTTTCCCTCAAATGCAAGAATAAACATATATAATCAATAAAACGACAAGGAGGGAGGTAAAGATGATCCTATCTACTCAGTCGCTCCATCTGTCGGGGCATCAATGCCTGGGGTAACACTCTGAGGATGGGCATCAGTGCCCGGTGGAGCGTCAACAGTACATGCACTAGCCCCAACCATAGTAGTGTCAGTCAAAGAGGCCTATCGGGCTGTCTCGAACATGGCACCCTCTAGGTCGGTAAGATCCTCATAAACAGCAGCATGTCACTCCTCAAGCTGCTCCTCATCGGTCTCGGCATCAGACTCAGCCTCAGCAGCATCCTCCCTAATATCATCTCTGGTGGTAGCCGGAGGTACCTCAGCATAAGCTGGAATCTCAGCACTTGGATCATCTGGGATCTCCACCGTCCCAAATAGTGAAGTAAAGTCTGTGGATTTCAGATGGTCCACATCCTTCCTAAGCTCAGAAACCTTGGCTTTCAAAGCCTTAAACTCAGTCGTCACACCCTGTCCTCTCTCGCAAATCACTACTCTCACTGTGAGAGAATCAATGGAATCCTGGAGAGGTGTCAGCGCAGCAGTGATAACTCTCGCAATCATCCAGGGTACCTTGGCCTCAAGCCGAGAAGCCCGCACATCTACAGAATGGGCTAAGTGCCCCATCTTGAGGAGCATGGCCTGAGTGATCGGAGGCCTGGCGACAGTGGAACCAGTAGTAGCTCTAGGGGGCTGGGAGGCAGCAGAAGAAGTCGGGACCTCGGAAGGAGTGGAAGTAGATGTACCTGAAGGCTTGAAGGTCGGAGTAGGCAAAGATGCCTCTGCAGGTAATGAGTCGATGTCTACCTCCGGGGATGTATCCACCGGCACTGATCTCCTCCTCTCAACCTCGTCTCGTGTATACTCGGCCTCTATGCACCGGATATCAGTGAAAGATGTGGGAGTGACCTTAATATCCCTCTTCTCATCAAGAGGAACTCCAGCCTGATGACATAACTCTGTAATCAGCACTGGGAATGGCAGAGACGTCTGGCGCTGTTTGGCCTTCTTGGCCATCTCCTGTTTTATAATCAGCCCCAAGTTCAGCCGCTTCTTGGCGATGATGGATCCGAGACAGGCCGCCTTTGGATGGCGGAGAATGGACTCGTTCTGTGAAGGAATGATTGAGCTACTAATGAACCCAAACCAGTACCAAGCTGCTATGTTCAGATCCTTTTTTTAAATAGGTGCTCCCGCCTCAATCCACCTCAGGGTGGTGTTAGAAACAAGGGGAGCTAGCCATCACTTCAAGTCATCTAGAGTTTGTGAAGTGACCATGCTCTGGTATGCGTGCTCGATGTCTGTGGCTCTGTCAAATATTATGTTTATCTCATTGTTATCACATCGGACTGTCCTCCCCTGGACCACGACAGATTCTATCGGTCTAAAGGCACTGGCCTTCTTCTTTCCTTTGGGCACCAGGTCACTGTAAGCTGCATAAAATTCCCAGACCCATGTGGGGATATATGGGCCACGGGGCCTGGTGAAGATCTCAAATTGGTGAAACCAAAAAAATGTCCCACACATTTGGGTATCTGTCCACTACTCCGTCCGTGGACAACCTCATCTCTTCTAGAATGGTCCTCAATCCCTTGGCTTTTAACTGGTTGAGTAACCGGGGAGGAGGACTCTAAATTGGTGGCGCTGGAACCACCGTCTGTGTTAGAGCTGGCACTGTATTTGCAGTAGGAGGGGTAGACTCCAGAATCCTCGACAACTGTTGACGAGCTTTTGCCCAAATCTCTTTTTGCCGGGTCTGTAGCAATTGATTATCCTCAGGCTCAGAGAATGAGGCCTGAGAATCGAAGGATTCCCCATCACTACCGGAGTTGTTCTCCGGTCTCTCACTTATGGGCGCCTTACACTTGCCTTTGCCTCCCTTCAGAGGTGGTTTCATGCTCGTTGTGGTGGAAGCAGCAGCTCCCTCATTTATAACAATTCCCCGTGCCCTTTTGCGGGGCGGCATGCCACTATCGTCCAAATTGGTCCTAGCCATTTCTGCAAAACAAATCGAAAAATGTTAGAAATTGTTCAATAAAATTGCATAATTCTAGCTGCAGACAGACTCGCCAAACCAGTCGGCTAGTCGCCGAATCGCTTAGGCAAGCCATATCAGGCTCGCCAAAAGGATCAACTTAAAAATTCTCCAGAATTAAGGCATGTCGACGATGTTCAGGGCCCTTCGGAGAATCGCCGACACCAATCAGCGAGCTTGGAGTAGCCCACCGAATATTACAGTGTATTTTAAGGGTTAGAGGCGCAGAAAGGGCGATCAAAGGAACCTTTTGGTGAGTCGCCGAGTGAACTCGGTGAGCTCAGGCTTCCCGTCAAAAGTTACAGACTCTATTCAACCAAATCATAAAATTAAGGGCGATCAGAGGGGGACATTGGCGAACCGCCAAACCATTCGGTAAGCTCGACGCAGCTCACCAAACGGCCTAACGTGCCAGTTTTCAACCCCATTTTCCAAAATCAAACCCGCAGCCCCAAAATAAAAATGAAACACCTACACTATGCAATTAGACTCAGACCCATACAACCCCTGCCTTCGGGGTACTCAGACTTCCCCTGATTTGGCAAAAATTGGCCATTTAACGACTTTTGCCCTTAGGAATGTCGTCAAACGCTCCATCATCGGGCAAATTACGACATTTGGCACAACTCGGGGCTACTTAGACTTCACCCAACTACACCCAATGTAATACAAATGCCACTCACAAATTTAGAATCAAATTAATCGCACAAAACAAGGGAAATCATCTTTTTAAGCATTTAGGCACCAATTCGAACACAATATGGGAAATCCAACACATAAAACACCATTCAAACAATTACCCAACACATATTTATACACATTCACCTATTGCATTTGAGTTTAACCACTAAACTAAAGTATGGGGTTTGGAAAACCAACTTGTATGCTGAATTGTAAATTTTTAAAAGCTAGGCGGTAATGTATTCCAAATTCGGGCATGAGATCACACACAAAAAGCAAGTGAAATAGCAAAAATACAAAAAATCTAAAGTGCGGGTGAGAGTGTACGGGGTTAGAAATGAGAGAATATTAAAGATTTTGAAATTTTAAACCGCTTGGCCTTTTAAAACCTTTCAGTTCACGGCCCTTTCGGCGGAGTAAGTCATCCACGCCGAACAACTCGGTGATGCACTGAGTGGTTATTTACCTTGCCGAGTTTTACAGGCCCTTCAGTCAATTTGGGCGTCCAAACGGCGGACTAAAATGGGCTCACCGACCTTTTCGGTGAGTCACCGAATAATTTATTATCCCGTCGAGTTTTACAGACTTCCACATCAGGTTTTGAGGATCCAACGGCGGTCCAAGTCGGGCTCATCGATGCGTCGCCGACTGGACTTTTCGCTCGCCCAACTGCTTCTTTTCAAACATTTTTCACCCTTTCAACCTGCACCATCAACACCTGTTATTCAAATTCAAACTTGAAGCATTAAAAACTTGGGTTGCCTCCCAAGAAGTGCCTTAGTTAACGTCGTGGCACGACTAGGATACCAAATAAAGCTTCATTTTTGGGGTTTGCCATTGTGTCACTAGGAAACCACCTTTTTGTCTTGGATTCAGATGTGAACAAATTTGACCCATTTGGGCCTCCAGCTCCTTAATAGAGACTGAGTGAGAGGTCACTGTCTGATTGAGAGTCAAGACATCCTCTTTCATCTCTTTCAACACTTTATCAGACCCTTCAACTTTGGTGAGAATGCGTGAAACCATATCTTCTGTTCGGCCACCCTCAGAATCTTTGGGCTTTTGACGCTCATGGGGAGGAACATACCTATCCTTCTCCCCCTCTCTTTCCTTCCAAGTGTCATTACGATCACGCCATTCTCTATCACAGTCTCTCCAGCCCTCATCTCTATTCCATCCTTTATTTCCATCCGATCTTGGGCAGTTTGCATGATAACCTCCTCCTTGATTGGCTAGGAAGTTCACTTCCTCATTGTACAGTGCTTCAAATTGTGCTTCTTCGGGGTTTGCTCCACCAACACCCACAGCATTAACACTCCTTGCGCCAGCACCCATGACATATTTAGCCAAGATATCCAGTTGGGTCATCATTTTGGCCATGTTTTGGTCTTTCTCTTGATCCTTTTCGATCTGCTCTTTTGTCATTTTATAAGTAAGAGGAGAGACTTGGTCTTATCGAGTGTACCATGCCTTGTTAATCTTGGTCTTTCAATCAAGGAGTTGGGATGCTATTGCATAGGGCTGTTGCATTATACCACCCGGAGAAAGTTGATCGGCCACTCCTTTGTTTACCGAGTCAAGGCTTCTATAGAAATATTGCAGCAGCACATTATCTAGAAGTCCATGAGTTGGGCACTGAAGCACTAGCTTCTTAATTCTCAGCCATGTCTCATGGATTGGCTCGCCTTCCAAGCATTTGAAACCTTGGATGCCATCCCTTAGAGTCATCATCTTCGATGGGGGAAAGAATCGCACTTGAAATGTTTTGGTCAGCTCATCCCAAGAGGTGATAGAGTCCCTTGGTAACTCAACCAACCATTTAGTAGCTTCACCCATCAAAGAGAACGGGAAAAACCTGAGACGGACCGATTCTTGCAATATGTTCTTTAATGAGAATGGGCCACAAACATCCACGAAGTTCCTGATATGCTCATTGGGATTCTCATGAGCCAGCCCCCCAAATAATCCTTTCAATTGTAGGAGCTGAAGCATTGTGCTTGTGATGTGAAAAACAGTGTTTCCTTCAGCTGGATGTAAACGAATGGCACCAACACCACCCAAATGCTTTGGGTCAATGACGTTTGGGTCATTGACATCATTGAGATTCCCAATGTCATCTTGGTGGCCCACTTGGCTACCATTACTTCCGTTAACACTCATATCCTCCTCTGTTTAACACAAGCAACACAAAACCAAAAACTAAAATAAGTAGATTCAACTATAACTACAAAGATCACAATTCAACTTCAATAAAAGAATTTTAAACAAAACCACTCCCCGGCAGTGGTGCCATTTTGATTAACGTTTCAAGCACACCTCATCCAATTCTAGGTGTAATCGATCGATAATCAGTATAAAACTTAACAAATGAGTTGGGGTTGAATCCCATAAGGAGCGGTACGTGTTCAAAGTTCAATTAAGAAGTACAAATGTGATCTAACTAGATATAGGAATAGAAATTATCGAAAAAGACATGAACCAAATTAAAGGGGTGACATTAAATGTCAGATGGGGGTTTTTGGTTTGCAATTATCAACTACAATGCAGTCACAAACAAATTGAGATAACAATAAGGAGAGAATTCTCAGGATGTGATCGATTATAGGCAAATTTTGATATATGGGTAATTGAAACTACTAGTAAATAGCTAAATATCAGTGGGTAGGCTACACTATAATTGAAATAGTTTTCTCTCGAACAACTAATCCGGTTCAAGTGATTTTTCTCGAACATCAACAAGCATAGCAATTATGAACAACCCATAACCTTAATACATCTTCTCTCTCAAGCTAGATGGGTAGGATTGGGTTTAGGATTCACTCTCTCGAGCTGAACCCAAATCAACCCAATACCTACAAACTATTAATCAAAATCTTTGGTTCTAAAACCTCTCTCTCGAGCAAGCTAAGAACACAAAATTAGAACTACATTTGTATCTACAATTCATAAATTAAACCTCAGCTAATGTCAACCCCTTAAATTTGTTTGTATGTTTTTGATAATTTCTATTCCTACCATCAATTAGATTACACTCATAACTTCGTGACTGAATTCAAACACGTACCGCTCCCTGTGGGTTTGACCCCAACTCTTTGTTGGGTTTTACACTAGGTAATGATTGCCCACACCTAGTATTGGATGAGGTGTGGTTGAGCATTCATCAACGTGCTCATATGAGAATTTCGTCAACGCGGTTAGCTCCAAAAGATCATTTTTCATCTGATAGGATGGTTGGTTCGGGTTGTGAAGCTTTTGTTATCAGTTTGTGTTGTTAGGCATTTAACTTTTAAGTTTTGGCAAAAATTTAACTTCGGTCAATATATTTAGTAAACGTGTTCATATGAGAATTTTGTCAGTGCGATTAGCTCTGGAAGGTAATTTTTTGTCTAATAGGATGATTGATTTGGATTTTGAGGCTATCATTTTTAGTTTGTACTGTTAGACATTTTAACTTTTAAGTTTGATCAAAATTTAATTTTGATCAATATTTTTTGTAAACGTGCTCAGATGTGAATTTCGTAAGCGCGGTTAGCTTCGGAAGATAATTTTTCATCTAATAGGATGGGTGGTTCATGTTTTGAGGCTTTCATTTTTAATTTGTGCCGTTAGGCGTTTTAACTTTTAACTTTTGGCAAAAATTTGAATTTGCTCAATATTTTTGGTAAACGTGATCAAATAAGAATTTTGTCAGCACGGTTAACTCTGGAAGATCATTTTTCATCTAATAGGATGGTTTGCTGTGGGTTTTGAGGCTTTCATTTCCAGTTTGTGCAGTTAGGCGTTTAAAGTTTTAAGGTTTGGCCAAAATTTGAATTTTTTCAATATTTTTGGTAAACGTGCTCATATTAGAATTTCGTCAACACAATTAGCTCAATAAGGTCATTTTTGGTCTAATAGGATGGTTGGTTTGAGTTTTGTGGCTTTCATTTTCAATTTGTATCATAGGCATTTTAATTTTTAAGTTTTAGCCAAAACATGACTTTGGTCAATATTTTTGGTAAACGTGCTCGAATTAGAATTTTGTTAGTGTCATTAGCTTTGGAAGGTCATTTTTTATCTAGTAAGAGGGTTGGTTCGGGTTTTGAAAGTTTCATTTTCAGTTTGAGCTGTTAGGTGTATTAAATCATAAGTTTTGGCCAAAATGTGACTTTTTTCAATATTTTTGTTGAACGTGTTGAGATGAGAATTCCGTCAGCGCGATTAGCTCTAAAAGTCATTTTTTATTCAATAGGATGGTTGGTTTGGGTGTTGAGGAATTCATTTTCAGTTTGTGTTGTTAGGCGTTTTAACTTTAAACTTTTGGCAAAAATCTAAATTTGGTCAATATTTTTGGTAAACATGCTCATATTAGAATTTCGTCAGCACGATTAGTTCCAGAAGGTCAACTTTGGTCTAATAAGATGGTTGGTTTAGGTTTTGAGGCTTTCATTTTCAATTTGTGCCTTTAGGCGTTTTAACTTTTAAATTTTGACCAAAATTTGACTTTAGTCAATATTTTTGGTAAACATGCTCGAATGAGAATTTTGTTAATGCAGTTAGCTTTGGAAGATCATTTTTCATCTAATAGGGTAGTTTGTTCGGGTTTTGAGGCATTCATTTTCAGTTTGTTCCGTTAGGCATTTTACCTTTTAGGTTTTGACCAAAATTTGAATTTGGCCAATATTTTTGGTAATGAGTTCAGATTAGAATTCTTTTAGCGCGGTTATCTCTGAAAGATCATTTTTGGTCTAATAGGATGGTTGGTTTGGGTTTTGAAGCTTTCATTTTTAGTCTGTACCATTAGACGTTTTAAGTTTTGGCCATAATTTAACTTCGGTAAAAATATTTGGTAAACATGCACATATGAGAATTTTGTCAACGCAGTTAGCTCTGAAAGATAATTTTTCATATGATAGGATGGTTGGTTTGGGTTTTGAAGCTTTCGTTTTCAGATTGTGTCGTTAGGCGTCTTAACTTTTAAGATTTTGGCCAGAATTTAACTTCGGTCAATATATTTGGTAAATGTATTCAAATGAGAATTCTGTTAGTATAGTTAGCTTTGAAGGTCGTTTTTGTCTATTAGTAAGGTTGGTTCGAGTTTTGAGGCTTTCATTTTTTGTTTGTGCCTTTAGGCGTTTTAACTTTTAACTATTAGCTAAAATTTAAATTTGGTCAATATTTTTGGTAAACGTGCTCCGATTAGAATTATGTCAGTGTAGTTAGCTTCGGAAGGTCTTTTTTGGTCTAATAGGATGGTTGGCTTGGGTTTCGAGGCTTTTGTTTTGAGTTTTTGGATCTAGGAGTTTTAACTTATAACATTTGGACAAAGCTTAAATTTGGTCAACTTTCTTACTAGAAGTACTGGGATGAAAATTTTGTTAGCGCGGTTAGGGAGGGTCCTTTTTGGTGTAACAGGATGGTTGGTTCAGGTTTTAAGGCTTTCGTTTTCAGTTTGTGGTGTTAGGCGTTTTAAATTTTAAGTTTTGACCAAAATTTGACTTTGGTCAATATTTTTGGTGAACGTTCTCAGATGAGAATTTCATCATCCAAGTTAGCTTTGGAAGATCATTTTTCATCTAATAGGATGGTTTGTTCGGGTTTAAAGGCTTTCATTTTTAGTTTGTGCCATTAGGCGTTTTAACTTTTAAGTTTTGACAAAAAGTTGGTTTTGGTCAATATTTTTGGTAATGAGCTCATATTAGAATTTTGTCATCGTGGTTAGCTCCGAAAGGTTATTTTTGGTGTAATAGGCTGGTTGGTTAGGGTTGACGCTTTCGTTTTTAGTTTGTGTCGTTATTTGTTTTAACTTTAGGTTTTTGGCCATAATTTAACTTTGGTCAATATATTTGGTAAACTTGCTCAGATGAGAATTTCATCAGCACGGTTAGCTCCGGAAGATCTTTTTTCATATGTTAGGATGGTTGGTTAGCATTATGAAGCTTTCATTTTCAGTTTGTGTCGTTAGGCATTTTAACTTTTAAGTTTTGGCAAAAATTTAACTTCGGTCAATATATTCGGTAAACGTACTCGGATGAGAATTCTGTCAGCGCGCTTAGCTCTAGAAGGTCATTTTTTGTCTAACAGGAAGGTTGTTTCGGGTTTTGAGGCTTCCATTTTTTCAGTTTGTGCCGTTGGGCGTTTCAACTTTTAACTTTTAGCCAAAATTTGAATTTGGTTGATATTTTTGGTAAACCTGCTCCTATTAGAATTATGTCAGCGCAGTTAGCTTTGGAAGGTCATTTTTGGCCTAACATGATGGTTGGTTCGGATTTCGAGGCTTTCGTTTTGAGTTTGTTCCTCTAGGCGTTTTAACTTTTAACTTTTGGCCAAGGTTTAACTTTGGTCAACAGTCTTACTAAAAGTGTTTGGATGAGAATTTTGTTAGCTCGGTTAGTTCCAAAAGGTCCCTTTTGGTCTAACAGGATGGTTGGTTCAGGTTTTAAGGCTTCGTTTAATGTTTGTGCCGTTAGGCCTTTTAACTTTTAAGTTTTGACCAAAATTTGACTTTGGTCAATATTTTTGGTAAACGTGCTCAGACGAGAATTTCACCATCCCAATTAGCTCTGGAAGATCATTTTTCATCTTATAGGATGGTTGGTTTGGGTTTTCAGGCTTTCATTTTCAGTTTGTACCGTTAGGCGTTTTAACTTTTAAGGTTTGACAAAAAATTGACTTCGGTCAATATTTTTGGTAATGAGCTCATATTAGAATTTTGTCGGCGTGGTTAGCTCTGATAGGTTATTTTTGGTCTAATAGAATGGTTGGTTCGGGTTTTGACGCTTTCATTTTTAGTTTGTGTCGTTAGTCGTTTTAACTTTAAGTTTTTGACCAAAATTTGACTTTGGTCAATATTTTTGATAAACATGCTTAAATGAGAATTTCATCAACCCAGTTAGCTCTAGAAGATCATTTTTCATCTAATAGGATGGTTGGTTCGGGTTTTGAGGCTTTCATTTCCAGTTTGTGCCGTTAGGCGTTTTAACTTTTAAGTTTTGACAAAAATTTGACTTTGGTCAATATTTTTGGTAATGAGCTCATATTAGAATTTTGTCAGCGTGGTTTGCTCCGAAAGGTTATTTCTTGTATGATAGGATGGTTTGTTCGGGTTTTGACGCTTTCATTTATAGTTTGTGTCGTTAGTCGGTTTAACTTTAAGTTTTTGGCCATAATTTAACTTTGGTCAATATATTTGGTAAACGTGCTTAGATGAGAATTTCATTAGCGCGGTTAGCTCCGGAAGATTTTTTTCATCTATTAGGATGGATGGTTCGGGTTATGAAGCTTTCATTTACAGTTTGTGTCGTTAGACGTTTTAACTTTTATGTTTTTGGCCAAAATTTTACTTCAGTCAATATATTTGGTAAACGTGTTCAAATGAGAATTTTGTTAGAGCGGTTAGCTCTGGAATGTCATTTTTTGTCTATTAGGAAGGTTGGTTCGGGTTTTGAAGTTTTCATTTTTAGTTTGTGCCTTTAGGCGTTTTAACTTTTAGCTAAAATTTGAATTTGGTTAATATTTTTGGTAAACCTGCTCCGATTAGAATTATGTCAGCGTAGTTAGCACCAGAAGGTCATTTTTGGTCTATTAGGATGGTTGGCTTGGGTTTTGAGGCTTTTATTTTGAGTTTGTCGATCTAGGCATTTTAACTTTTAACATTGGGCCAAAGTTTAAATTTGATCAACATTCTTACTAGAAGTGCTGGGATGAAATTTTGTTTAGCACGGTTAGCTCGGAGGGTCCTTTTTGGTCTAACAGGATGGTTGGTTTAGGTTTTAAGTCTTTCGTTTTCAATTTGTGTTGTTAGACGTTTTAACATTTAAGTTTTGACCAAAATTTGACTTTGGTCAATAATTTTGGTAAACGTGCTCACATTAGAATTTTATCAGCCCAGTTAGCTCCGAAAGATCATTTTTCATTTAATAGGATGGTTGGTTCGGGATTTGAGGCATTCATTTTATTGTTGTGCCGTTAGGCATTTTAACTTTTAACTTTTGACCAAAATTTTACTTTGGTCAATATTTTTGGTAATGAGCTCATATTAGAATTCTGTCAGCGTGGTTAGCTCTGAAAGGTTATTTTTTATCTAATAGGATGGTTGGTTCGGGTATTGACCCTTTCAATTTTAGTTTGTGTCGTATGTCGTTTTAACTTTAAGTTTTTGGCCATAATTTAACTTTGGTCAATATATTTGGTAAACTTCCTCAGATGAGAATTTCATCAACGCGGTTAGATCCGGAAGATCTTTTTTAATTTGCTAGGATGGTTGGTTCGGGTTATGAAGCTTTTGTTTTCAGTTTCTGTCGTTAGGCATTTTAACTTTTAAGTTTTGGAATTTTTTTTAACTTCGGTCAATATATTTGGTAAACTTACTCGGATAAGAATTCTGTCAGCGCGGTTAGCTTTGGAAGGTCATTATTTGTCTAACAGGAAGGTTGGTTCGGATTTTGAGGCTTCCATTTTCAATTTGTGCCGTTAGGCGGTTCAACTTTTAACTTTTAGCCAAACGCTGGAAAAGAAACCTTGACGGGAATAAAGTGGGCTGATTTTGTCATCCGATCTATAATGACCCAAATAGAATCATGTTGCCTTCGGTTGCGAGGCAAACCCTTAATAAAATCCATATTCACATCCTCCCACTTCCAAGTGGGAATACTAATATCTTGGGACAAGCCTCCCGGCCTTTGATGCTCAACCTTAACTTGTTGACAATTCAAACATTTGGCCACAAATCCTGCAATATCTCTCTTCATCCCGTTCCACCAATAGACTTCCCATAGATCACGGTACATCTTGGTGGCTCCCGGGTGAATAGAATACCGAGAACTATAAGCTTCCTCTAAAATTTGTTCCCTTAGACTATCAACATCCGGAACACATAAACGACCTTGGTACTGAAGAACACCATCTCCCCCTTGGGAGAAAGCCTCCACGGACTTCTCAAGTACCGCCTCTTTCAATTCTACCAAAACAGGATCAAGGCCTTGTTTAGCCTTTACATCCATCACAAAGGATGATTCAGACCCATTATGAACCATGACACCACCCATGGTGGAATCCACTAGTTGAACACCTAACCGAGCCAAACTATGAATATCACGAACCAATTCTTTCTTACCATCATCAACATGAACCACACTACCCATAGACAACCGACTAAGAGGCTTCGTTACTACATTGGCGTTGCCGGGGTGATAAAGGACACTCATGGCATAATCCTTCAATAATTCTAGCCACCTTCTTTGGCGAATATTCAAGTCCTTTTGACTAAACACATATCGAAGCTCTTGTGATCGGTAAACACATCAACATGCACCCCATATAGATAATGCCTCCATATCATTAAGGCAAAAACAACCGCCGCTAACTCAAGATCATGGGTAGGATAATTCTTCTCATGGACTTTAAGTTGCCTTGAAGCATAGGCAATCACTTTACCATTTTGCATAAGCACACATCCCAACCCAACTCTAGAGGAATAACAATACACCACAAAAACATCCGTACCTTCCGGTAAGGTTAACACCAGAGCGGAAGTAAGTCTATCTTTTAACTCTCAAAAACTTTTCTCACAAGCTTCCGACCATACAAACTTAGCTTTCTTTTCAGTCAAAGCCGTCAAAGGATAATTAATGGAAGAAAAACCCTCAACAAATCTCCAAAAATAACCGGCCAAACCCAAGAAGCTTCTAATATCTGTCTGGGATAGAGGTCTAGGCCAACTCTTGACCGCATCCGTCTTCTTAGGATCTACCTCAATACCCTTACTTGACACAATATGACAAAGGAAAGCCACTGATCTTAACCAAAATTCACACTTACTAAACTTTGTGAAAAGTTGATGGTCCTTAAGAACTTGCAATACAATTCTCAAATGGTCAACATGCTCATTCTCACTCCTTGAATAGATCAAAATATCATCGTTAAACACCATCACAAACATGTCCAGATATTGTCGGAATACTCTATTCATTAAGTCCATGAATGCCGTCGGAGCGTTAGTCAAACCAAAGGACATTACTAGAAACTCATAGTGACCATATCGAGTTCGGAAGGCCGTCTTGGGAATATCAACACCTCTCACCCTCAATTGGTGATAACCCGAACGAAGATCAATCTTAGAGAAATAACTAGCCCCTTGAAGTTGGTCAAACAAGTCATCAATTCTTGGAAGGGGATACTTGTTCTTAATGGTTACCTTGTTCTTAATGGTTACCTTGTTCAATTGGCAATAATCGATGCACATTCTAAGAGACCCATCCTTGTTTCTAACAAACAACACCGGATCACCCCATGGAGAGATACTAAGTTGAATAAAACCCTTGTCTAATAAATCCTTCAACTGTTCTTTCAACTCTTCTAACTCGGTCGGATTCATTCTATAAGGAGGAATGGAGATAGGCTGCGTATTCGGATGAAGGTCAATACAAAAATCTATTTCCCGTTTGGGAGGCATACCGGGCAAATCATCGGGGGATACTTTTGGAAACTCATTAACCACGGGAACCGACTCTTGAGAGGGGGTTTCAGAATCTACATCCCTCACCCTAACAACATGGTAAAAGCAACCCTTTGAGATTATCTTCCTATCTTTAAGGTAAGACACAAATTGACCTATAGGCATATAATTTCCTCATTTCCACTTTAAGATAGGCTCATTTGAAAATTAGAATCTAACCACCTGAGTTCTACAATCAATAAAGGCGTAACATGCATGTAACCAATCCATACCCAAGATAACATCAATGTCTAACATGTCAAGCTCTACTAAATCAATAAGAGTAACTCTATGGGATAAGGAAATGGGACATCTTCTATAAAGCCTCTTAGCCACCATAGAATCACCAACGGGAGTAGAGACAGAAAAAGGTTCTAATAACTCTTCTGGAGGAACATCAAATCTGCTTGCCAAAAAGGTTGTCACAAAAGATAAAGTAGCACCGGGATCCAATAAGGCATACACATCAATAATAAAGACATTTAACATACCGGTCACTACATCTAGGGAGCTCTCTTGGTCACCTCAGTTTTGGAGAACATAGAAGAAGTTTTTCTTGGGAGCATTGGAGATTGAACCGCTAGCAGGAGCTTGCTTGCCCTCTCTTCCCTTAGCCATAAGCATAGGACAATCTCTCATTTTATGACCACTTTTTCCACAACCATATCAACCATCCGTGCCAACTAGGCACTTACCCTCATGATTTCTTCCACACTTTGAACAAGTAGATCTAGCAATATAACACTACTGCCATTACCTCCTTGAGGTTTAGAGTTGGAAACCCTATCTTTGCCAACCCTTGGAGCACTAGAAGAGCCTTGGTTGGAAAACCTTTGTTTGAACCTCGGTCGACCTTGTCCATCGGACTTAGGATTGGAGAAGTTTCCATCACCGGTTCTAGCTCTTTTCACCTCCCTATTCATTTCCATGAGCTTTGACTCCTCAATTTGTTGGGTGTGCACCATAAGACGTGAGATATTCATATCACCAATGAGCATTGCCGTACCCCATTATTTTTCTATCAAGTCAGACACTTCCATAACAAACTTATTCATCTTAGTCCTTGAGTCCGCCACTATAGTTGGAGCATACTTTGATAGTTTGGTGAACTTAAGAGCATGCTCCTTCATACTCATACTACCTTGTCGAAGGTTAATGAACTCTTGCATCTTAGTTTCCCTCAACTCTAGGGAAAAGAATCTATCAAGGAATGCCGATTTAAATAATTCCCATTCTACCAGGCCCACTCCTACGGGTCTCTCTCCCTTCCGCTGATCATACCACACTTGAGCAACACCTTTCAATTGGTAAGTGGCTAACTCCGCTTTCTGTACCGAAGTCACCCTAATAATAGCAAGGATTTTGTAAATCTCATCCATAAATTCTTGAGGGTCCTCTTCCACTTTGGAGCCATGAAATTCCGGGGGGTTCATTCTTGCAAAATCTCTCACCCTTGAAGCCACCGAATTCACATTAGGACACACTGGAGCTACAACCTCTCTAATGACTTGAGCCGTCATGGCTTGAGCCAACAATTGGATAGTAGACCTAAATTCCGCATGGGTCACATTCTCAACCAAAGGATCAACCAGAGCTTGATGAGCTTGAGGAAGAGATATTCACATTGTCATCCTCCATCCTTATAGCATTAGCCCTTTGTATATTCATATCCTGAAGATACAAGAGAAGGATTATGACAGGGACTTTATAGAGTTAAACTCTATGGCACGACTTAAGATTAATGAAAGAAGTGTAGTTTCCTAATCATCTTGTAGCCTCTCATCCATAAATGTGGCACACTTCAAACTTATGAACAAGACTCTACTAGACGTGGCTTATGAGACATGATATGATCCTAGAATCATTCTAAACCTCATGCTCTAATTACCAAGTTTGTCATGACCCAGGTGTACCCCCTAGAAGTAACATGGCGTATAGAACCCCGAAGGACTCCATACAAGGCACTTAGCATATCATAACATAAGCAAAATAATAATAAGAGTAAAAACACATTTCAAGTCCAAGTCTAAAATTTTCATAAAAGACAAAAGCGGAAATCTAGACTCTAAGTCTCAACATAGCCATTTATTACAATAGTTCAAATGAAAAGAGACATAGCACATACAACATAGTCCGAAAAGGAAATACTAGAAATGAAACTACAAGTGAATCATCCATCCTCGAATCATGAGGACTCACCACAATCTAGGAGAATAGTCAAATCCAAGCTTTAGCCCAATGATGACCGCCTTAAGAACCGGACCCTACACTTGGGAAAAGAATAGGAAAATAAGCGTTAGTACAAAAATGTACTAAGTATGATAGCCATGCATAAACCTTGACAACATGCTAAAAAGGACATTTTAGTTGAAAACATGCACTTTACCAAGTTTTAGGATCATCATGAAGATTAGTGTAAAAACATAAGTCATAAGCATATTTAACATATAGATCAACATAACATAATGGAAACATACCATAAGTACCCTCAAAGCATACTTGTGCAATGCATGAATAAGACCCCATAAATCCCACCCATGCTAAGTAAAGCTTCTTGAGTAACCATAGTTCATAATTCATATTCTTGTTCATAATGTTGTTGTGGGAAATAAACCTTAACCAACATAGACCATGTGAGGTAAACATGGAATCCAGTGACTCTAACACCGAAAAGGGTTGGTCTATTTGCCTAAGGTAGAACCGGTAACTCTTAACCTAGGTGGATCCACAAGCTAAAGACCTATGAGGGCACAGATTTT
This sequence comes from Solanum etuberosum, assembly GCA_029582245.1. NCBI lineage: Eukaryota > Viridiplantae > Streptophyta > Magnoliopsida > Solanales > Solanaceae > Solanum > Solanum etuberosum. The sequence continues at coordinate 74,726 of JAJONR010000568.1, forward strand.
ATGGGATAAGGGGATTGCTACTAGAAACCCGGCCTCTACTAACGTGAGGGCTTCCATCCCAAGAGATTGCTTCTATAAACCCGACCTCTACTATCATGAGGGCTTCCATCTCATATCAATATCAACTCGGTGCTAAGAAATAATTCACACGGAGCTCATATTAAGTCTTGACTTAAGTTCATATTCATGGAAGAATGTATTGACACTAAATCAAAAATAATTCATAAGATAGCTCATACATTCAATAGGTGAGAATATCCTTTCAACATTAGAATTATATTGTGAGAAAACCATTCAAATCATATCATATTCATACATTGGTGTATAAATGAGAATAACCTTTCAAAAACACACAAAAAGATCATAATCATAATCACTTTACTCTAAAAGTGATCTTAAAGCATATACATAAATCTCATAATCTTGCATAATTCTCATACTTTACCCTTTAAAGATCAAAGATCAGATTCAATCAACACATCTAGAATTCACTACATTAGAAATGGATATAATCATAATTCAAGTAGTTCAATTACTACATGCATAATTCTATAATATTCTCCTTGTATCAATTGATACCCACACTTTAAGATCCAAATTGAGAAAATAGGGGAATTCGTGGATTCTTGAGGAATTCAACATAAAACCATATAAAATCATCAATTTCTCCATAATAAAACATAATTCAATCATTATAAATGAATTTGAAAGGAATCCATGAGATTCAAGTCAAACCCTAACTTTTGGGGAATTACTAGTTTTGAAATTGAATTTGGAGGGACTCCATGGATGAAGACTATCTATTGATGAAGGACTACCATACCTTAGCTATGAATCCCCATGAAATTGATTAGAAAAACCTTGCTCCTTGAAACTCTAGGCTCCAACTTCTTTCTTCTTCTTCCTTGAGTTATAGAGAGAGAATTTTTGGAGAAGAGTTGGTTTTGTTTTGGGATTTAGAAATAATGAGGAAGATGATTTAATTTAGGGGTCTAAAATACTTATATAACTAGTCTAAATTAGAGTTAAACGACGTCACTTAATATTAATTAAAACTAGAAAACCCCAAAGTGCCCCTAAACTTAATTTCCAAAAAGCAGTTCCAGGCCTCACCCATGACCCCACGACCCCACGACCATGATCCGTAGGTGGACCAATGTGGCGTGCTGGTCATCCGTGGGTGGGTGTCTGCGGCACTGATTTTAGGACATGACCGACGGCCCCTCACCTACTGGGCGTGCGTGGACCTGTAGGGCATGGGTGGACCTACGAGGCGTAGGACCCATTCGTGGGTCGCTGTCTAGGCAACTTTTTAGGGTCTTCCTCAAGGACCCATGGTTGGTCCATGGGGGTCGTACCTTGACTTTATAACATGAAACCCTTTATTTTTAGGTACGGGGAGTTACATTCAAGACTCTAAACCTAACATCAAGCTCTAGTTTAGCCTACTAGTTTTCGGGGTGTTATAACAAAAGTCTACAATATGTGTTTAGTCAAAAGGACTTGAATCTTCAGCAAAGAAGGTGGCTAGAACTCTTGAAGGATTATGACATGAATGTCCTTTATTACCCCAGTAAAGCTAATGTGGTAACGGATGCTCTTAGTAGATTATCAATGGGTAGTGTGGCTCATATTGATGAAGAAAAGAAAGAGTTTGTTCGTGATGTTAATAGGTTGGCCGGACTAGGTGTTCAACTATTGGATTCCACCAAGGGTGGTGTCATGGTCCATAATGGTTCCGAATTATCCTTTTTAATGGATGTGAAGGCTAATCAAGTTCTTGATCCCATTTTAGTTGAGTTGAAAGAGGCAATACTCAAGAAATCCGTCGAGGCTTTCTCCCAAGGGGGAGATGGGGTGCTTAGATACCAAGGCCATTTATGTGTTCCGAATGTCGATGACTTGAGGGAACAGATTCTAGAAGAAGGCCATAGTTCTAGGTATTCTATTCACCTGGGAGCCACCAAGATGTACCGTGATCTACAGGAAGTCTATTGGTGGAATGAGATGAAGAAAGATATTGCGGAATTTATGGTCAAGTGTCCTAATTATCAACAAGTAAATGTTGAGCACCAAAGGTCGGGAGGTTTATCCCAAGACATTGCTATTCCTACTTGGAAGTGGGAAGACTTGAATATGGACTTTATAGTTGGTTTGGCTCCCACCCGGTGACAACATGATTTGATATGGGTAATAGTGGATCGGATGATGAAACCAGCTCACTTCCTTCCCGTCAAGGTTTCATATTCGGTGGAGAATTATGCCAAGATGTATTTGAGAGAGATTGTAAGGTTGCATGGTGTGCCTTTGTCTGTCATTTCCGATGATGGTACCCAATTCACTTCTCAATTTTGGATGTCTTTTCATAAGGGTCTTGGTACTAAGGTTAAGCTTAGCATGACTTTTCACCCCCAAACCGATGGGCAAGCGGAGCATACTATCAAAACTTTGGAAGACATGTTGAGGGCTTGTATGATCGATTTTAAGGGCAATTGGGATGACCATTTGCCATTGATAGAATTTGCCTATAATAATAGCTACCATTCAAATGTAGGTATGGCTCCATTTGAGGCTCTTTATGGTAGGAGGTGTAGATCTCCTATCGGTTTGTTTGAGGTGGGTGAAGTTGCTTTGATAGGTCCGAGAAAGTTTATGAATCAATTGAGAAAGTCTGGCTTATTTGAGAAAGGTTGAAAATGGTTCAAAGTCGACAAAAGTCTTATACCGATGTTAGAAGAAGGGATCTTGAGTTTGATGTTCATGATTGGTTTTACTTGAAAATCTCACCTATGAAGGGTGTAATAAGGTTTGGTAAGAGAGGGAAGCTTAGTACCCGGTATGTAGGTCAATATCAAATTTTGAGACGTGTGGGTAAGGTTGCCTATGAGTTAGGTTTGCCAAATCAGTTGGCATCGGTGCATCCAGTTTTTCATGTCTCTGTGCTTAATAAGTGTGTTGGAGATCCGACATCCATAATTTGCCTAGAAGGGTTGGGAGTTGATGAAAGACCTTTTCATGAGGAAGTTCGTGTTGAGATTTTTGACCGGCTAGTTAAGAAGTTGAGAAATAAAGAAGTTACTTCCGTAAAAGTGTAGTGGAGGAATCATTTAGTTGAGGGTGCTATTTGGGAGGCCGATGTGATGTCTCGATATCCTCATTTCTTTCCTTTTCCTCCTACCCTAGTTTGAGATGATGAGTTCCTCCTGGTTTGTCTTATGTTTTGGAGTCATGTGTATTTTATGTGTCTCATGGTCTCCTTAAGTTATGCCTGTTCATGAAATCTTATGTTTTGAAAGAAAATGAATGATGATTGATTTTTTGCCTCATGTTGTTGTGCATTTAGTATGAGTTGCCTATATGCTTCATGAGATGAATTGTTGAACATGCATTAGCTATGTTTTTTTAGAGTAAATTGCAAATTGACTTCATGAGATTGTGTTGAGCATGCTTTTGAGCTTGGAGAAAGTAGTTCCTCCTAGAACATGAGAAATGTTTAAATATTTCATGCACAATGCGTTGTTAGATGTGGTTCCTACTTCCTTGTGTCGCATTGAATGTGTTTAGTATGGAGTTAATGTTTTCTCCTTTGTTTTGTGCATTGTTATGTTGTTTCATGCATAATGGGCTGCTAGTCTTTAGTATTGATTCCCGTAAGGTGTCTAGAGAGTCATTCGAGGACGAATGGTCCCAAGGGGGAGATATTGTAACGCCCTGTGTCCAAACAGAGGCATTTAGTAGCTTTCTAGGTGCTGGTGCAGCTAACCACGCCGGCCACCCACGGCTCGTGGAGTGGACCACGGACCGTAGGTGTGGTCCGTGGTTGGAGCCTAAAAATTTCGACATTCTGATCCCAATCGACGGTCCACCAGGACGGTCCGTGGGTCAGACCACGGCCCATCAACTGGGTCCGTGGTTAGGTACTCAGGAATGGTCCTGGCGTGGACCAGTGGTCGTAGGTCAAGGCCAAACTCTCTAACCACCAACCATGGTTCACCAGAACGGACCGTGGGTCGATCCACAGCCCGTCAACTGGGTCCGTAGGTCGGGAGGTCGGTGGCAGTTGGAAGTTTTACTTAGGGGCAGTTGGGTCTTTTCCTAATTAATTGGTTCCTATACTATGTCATTTTACCTATATTTAGAACCCCTATATAAGTATTTTTACCCCTAAATTTGACCCATTTAATTCATTCTTCCAAATTCCCAAAAGAAAACCAACTCCTCTCAAATATTCTCTCTCTAAAACTTGAAGAAGAAGAAGAAGGTTTCACCTAGGGTTTCAAGGTCAAGGTTTAATTCCTCCATTGGAGCTTAGCATTGAGCTTTGTTGTTAAGGTATGGTAGTTTTCATCCATGGAGCCCTCTCAAAATCTCCAATTTCAAAAGATAGAAATTCCCCATTGTTAGAGTTTGATTCCAAAGTCATGGGTTCCTTTCAAACTTGATTCTAATAGTTGAATTATGTTATTATAAGTATGAATTGATGATTTTCTATGGTTTTTATGATGTATCCAGAAGAACCCATGAAATCCCAATATTTCTCTATTATGATCTTATAAGGTGGGTCTTTGTTGATGAAAGAGGAATTTTATGAATTGATGTATGAGGTGATAGAATCACATGAATTATATGAAATCCATGTCTAATGATTGAATTCTAGATGTGATGATGGAAAGTAAGTTATGAACCTTGAAAGGGTAACTTCTATGAGATTATGCATGTTTTCATGAAGTCTATGTATATTCTTTAAGGACACTTGAGAGTAAAGTGTCACTGATTATAATAATGTTGTTGTGTTGATTGTAAGGACATTCTCATGAACACACAATGAACATGATGTGAAAGATTTTCTCACATAATGATGATTCTAAGGTTGAAAGGCTTTCTCACCTAATTGAATCTAATATTTACATGTAGACATGGACGGTGAAAGGTTTTCTCACGCATGATCTAATGAGCTATCCTAATGAACTAACTTAGATTGGTCGTCAAGGACATCCTTCCATGAGACATGAATTAAGTAAGATTTAATAAGTATTCCATGGGAATTATGCTTAGCACCGAGTGGATATTTACATTGAGATGGAAGCTCTCCCGTTAGTTGAGGCTGGGTTTCTAGAAGTGATCTCATGAGATGGAAGCTCTCCCGTTAGTAGAGGCCGGGTTTCTAGTAGTAATCTCCGTATCCCATAAACTATGTGCCCCCATAGCTTATCAAGCGAGTGGATCCACCTAAGCTAAGATGTTCATGGTTCTACCTTAGGCAAGTAGGATAACCCTTTTCGGTGTGGGTAACACCGGGTGATCATGTTTTAGCTCACATGGTCTCTATGTCGGTTAAGGCTAATTCTCCCACAACAAGAACATGAATAATGAACTATGGTTACTCAAGAAGCTTTGTATATGAGTTCAAAGGTTTTAAAGATGATGTTGACTTATGTTGTCCATGATTATGACTTATGACTTCTAATCTCTTATATGATGTTTAAACTTGGCAAATTACATGCTTTGAAATGAAATGTCCCTTTTTGCATGTTTCAAGGATTTTTATGCATGGTTATCATACTTAGTGCATTTTTATACTAACGCATACTTTTTCCTACATTGTTCCCCAATGTAGGGTCCGATAGGCAGGGTTTCCATTCTAGTGGCTAGAGCTTGGACATTGATTTCTTTCCGAGCTTGGTGAGTTCTCATGGTTCGAGGACGGACTTTTCCTTATGTAGTTTCCACTTCTTTTATTTCCTTTTTGGACATGATGTATGGGCTAGGCCCAATTTCATTCAGAATTGTAATAGATGGCTATGATGAGACAAGTGTCTAGACTTCTCCTTTCTTTTTAAAAAAACTTTTTAAGACTTGGAAATGTGTTTTACTCTTATAGTTCTATTTCTTATGTTATGAAAGCTAAGTGGCTTGTATGGAGTCCTTCAGGGTTCTATACGCCATGTTACATCTAGGGGGTACCCTTGGGTCGTGACAAGTACCCTTCTTTGAGTAGCTTGGACTTGCATGAGTAAGGTGCTTTCGATGATAGCTTGGTCTAGGATAATGAGATGCTTTCCTTGGTAGCCTTGAAATGGTGAATCGTAACCATTCATGAGTAATGATGTGTCTTGGAACTAGTAGAGGGATACTCTTCCATGAAGAGTAAGAATGACTAAAGAGGGACAAGTCCCTAATCAAAGTAGCATAATTATGATGAAACAAGATTACTTCGAGGAAGTATTGTAAGTATGTTTTCATAGGAGATTGATTGTATGATGATAGCTTAGCTTGGATTGTTGCTTGAGTTTCCTTCCTTGATATGTTTGACTAGAGGTGATGACCCAAGTCTTGAGTAAGAACAAGTTGAGGTTACTTGAGAAGTGCTCCTCTTATGATATGATTATTTATGTCCATTGAATATGCTTATGACTAATGTTGATGTCTCTTATGCTTATAGTCTATGTCTTATGTTGACTAATGTTTATTTTATGCCTATGTTAATGATTTATGCTAGCCATCATATTTAGTACATTTTTGTATTAACGCATACTCTTGCCTACATTCTTATCAAATGTAGGGTCCGACGATATTGACTTCCATCCCCGTGGCTAGGTTCATAGTAGAGCAAGGAGTGAAGATTTTGTGAGTCCGCATAGCATCGAGGATTTGATCACCATTCTCTTTTATATCTTTCTTTTAATGTTAGAACTATTGTATGGGCTGTGTTCCAAGATTTGATTCTCATATGCTAGATGGTTTGAGACAATGTTGTTAGACTTCTACACGTTTTATAAAAGACTTCGATTGATTGAAATGTTTTAAATTTCTGCACCTTTTCTATTATCTTATGTTATGAAAGCTAACTGGCTTGTATGATGCCTCTCGGGGTCTTGTACGCCATGTTACATCTAGGGTGTACCCCTGCATCGTGACAAACTTGGTAATCAGAGCACAAGGTTTAGAATGGTTATAGGATGTCTCAAACCACGTCTAGTAGGGTGTTGTTCAAAAGTTTGAAGCGCGCTAGATTTATGAATGAGAGGCAATTAGATGTTTAGGAAACTTCACTTCTTCACTTCTCTAAGGTTCTATACTCCATGCTACATCTAGGGGGTACCCCTGGGTTGTGACAAACTTGGTAATCAGAGCACAAGGTTTAGAATGGTCCTTGGATGTCTCAGAAGCCACGTTTAGTAAAGTCTTGTTCATGAGTGTGAAGCAAGCCACATTTATGAATGAGAGGCTACAAGATGATTAGGAAACTCCACTTCTTTCATTTCTCTTAAGTCGTGCGATAAAGTTTAACTCTATAAAGTCTCTCTCCTAATCATTATCCTATGTTCTTCAGGATATGGCTACCCGAAGAGATTATGCTAGAAGGAATGTGAGGGAGAATATGGAACAAGAAGCTCCTCCCCTAGCTACTCAAGATCTGGTCGATCCTTTTGCTGAGCATGTGTCTAATGCGGAGTTTAGGGCTACTTTTCAAGTGTTAGCTCAAGCCGTGATGGCCCAAGCCTATATGGAGATTGTGGTTCCCGCAAATTCAAATGTGAATTCGACGGCTTCAAAAGTGAGGGACTTCACAGGAATGAATCCTTCGGAGTTTCATGGTTCCAAAGTTGAGGAAGATCCTCAAGAGTGTATCAATGAGGGCTATAAGGTTTTGATGATCATGGGAGTTATGCCGGTGTAAAAGGGGGAGTTGGTCGCTTACCAATTGAAAGGTGTGGCTCAAATTTCGTATGACCAATGGAAAGAAGGGAGACCGGAAGAAGCGGGTCCTCTTGTTTGGGAGATGTTTAAGGCCGTGTTTCTTGATAGATTCTTTCCCCTTTAGATGAGGGAAGCTAAGGTGATAGAATTTATTAACCTTCGACAACGGAGTATGAGTGTGACGGAATATGCTCTAAAGTTCACTCAATTGTCTAAGTATGCTCCATCAATGGTTGCCGATTCAAGGGCTAAGATGAGTAGGTTTGTGTCGCATGTGTCCGAAATGGTGGTTAAAGAGTGCCGAACCGCAATGCTCATTCATTATATGGACATCTCTCGTCTCATGGTACATGCACAAAAAATTGAGGAGGAGAAACTCAAGGAAATGTCTAGGGAGACAAAAAGGGCTAAGACCGGTGATGGTAATTTCTCTAACACAAGGTCCGATGGACAAGGTTGTCCAAGATTCCGACAAAGGTTTTCCGGTCAAGGTTCCTCCAATGCTCCTCCAAAGTTCAACCAAGATAGGGTGTCTAAGCCTAAACCTCAAGGATGTAATGGTAGTGTATCTTCATTGCCTAGGTCTAATTGTACTAAGTGTGGTAGGGAGCACGATTGTAAGTGTCTAGCCGGCACAGATGGTTGCTATGATTGTGGTAAAAGTGGTCACAAAATGAGGGATTGCCCAATGCTTACGGCTAAGGGAAGAGAGGGAAAGCAAGCTACTCCTAGTAGATTGGGTTCCAATGATTGTAAGGAAAACCCCTTTTATTCTCTTCAGACTAGAGGTGAACAAGAGAGTTCTCCGGATGTGGTTACCGGTATGTTGAAACTTTTTCAACTTGATGTTTATGCTTTACTTGATCCCGATGCAACCTCATCTTTTGTGATGCCATATGTGGCTATGAGGTTTGATGTGCTCCTTTATGTGTTGTTAGAACCTTTTTATGTCTCTACTCCTGTTGGTGATTTTGTCGTGGCTAAGAGAGTCTATAGAAAGTGTTCCATTTCCTTGTCACATAGAGTTACTCTTATTGACTTTGTAGAGCTTGATATGTAAGATTTTGATGTTATCTTGTGTATGGATTGGCTGCACTCTTGTCATGCTTCTATTGATTATAGAACTCGTGTCGTCAAGTTCCAGTTCCCGAATGAGCCTATCCTAGAATGGAAGGGGTGAAATTCTATGCCTAAGGGTTAATTTGTTTCTTATTTTAAAGCTATAAAGATGATTTCTAAGGGTTGCTTTTACGATCTAGTAAGGGTGAGGGATATAGATTCTGAAACCACTTCTCTTGAGTCGATCCCCTTTGTCAATGAGTTTCTCGAAGTGTTTCCAGATGATATACCTGGTATTCTTCCCAAGAGGGAAATAGACTTCGGTATTGACCTTCTCCCAGATACGCAACCTATCTCTATTAGTCCTTATTGTAAGGCTCCGGTAGAACTTAAGTAGTTGAAAGAATAGTTGAACGATTTGTTGGATAAGGGTTTCATCCGACCGAGTATCTCTCCATTGGGTGCTCCAGTTTTGTTTGTTATAAAGAAAGATGGGTCTCTTCGTATGTGTATTTATTATCGTCAGTTAAACAAGGTGACCATTAAGAACAAGTATCCTTTTCCAAGGATAGATTATTTATTTGACCAACTTCAAGGAGCAAGTTATTTCTCTAAGATTGATCTCCGATCGGGTTATCACCAATTGAGGGTGAAAGATGGTGATATTCCAAAGACGGCTTTACGAACTCGGTACAGTTAATATAAGTTTCTAGTAATGTCGTTTGGGTTGATTAGTGCTCCGGCGGCATTTATGGACTTGATGAACATGGTGTTTAGGCAATACCTTGACATGTTTGTGATTGTGTTCATCAATAATATTTTGATCTATTCAAGAAGTGAGAATGAGCATATTGATCATTTAAGGATCGGATGTCAAATCCTTAAGGACCAAAAACTTTTTGCAAAGTTTAGCAAATGCCAATTTCGGTTAAGGTCCATAGCTTTTCTTGGTCATATTTTCTCAAGCAAGGGTATTGAGGTAGATCCTAAGAAAATGGATGCGGTCAAGAGTTGGCCTATACCTCTAACTCCCTCAGACATTAGATGCTTTTTGGGTTTGTCCGGTTACTATAGAAGATTTGTTGTGGGATTTTCTTCAATTGCCTCTCCTTTGACGGCTTTGACTCAAAAGAAGGCTAAATTCATATGGTCAGAAGCATGTGAGAAGAGTTTCCAAGAGTTGAAAGATAGACTTACTTCCGCTCTGGTGTTGACCTTACCGGAAGGAACGAATGGTTTTGTGGTTTATTGTGATCCCTCGAGAATTAGGCTAGGGTGTGTGCTAATGCAAATTGGGAATGTTATTGCCTATGCATCAAGGAAACTTGAAGTCCATGATAATAATTACCCTACTCACGACCTTGAAGATTTGGAGACACTATTTGTAAAGAGTTCATGTTGATGTGTTTACCGACCACAAGAGTTTGCAATATGTGTTTAATCAAAAGGATTTGAATCTTCACCAAAGAAGATGGATTGAGTTATTGAAAGATTATGACATGAGTGTTCTTTATCATTCTGGTAAAGCTAATGTGGTAGCGGATGCGCTTAGTCGGTTATCTATGGGTAGTGTTGCTCATTTTGAAGAAGAAAAGAAAGAGCTAGTTCGAGATGTACATAGGTTGGCTCGATTAGGTGTTCAACTAGTGGACTCTACGAAAGGCTGTGTTATGGTTCACAATGGTTCCGAATCATCTTTTGTGGCGGATGTGAAAGCCAAGCAAGATCTTGATCCAATTTTTGTCGAGTTGAATTAGGCGGTGCTTAAGAAATATTTTGAGGTTTTCTCCAAAGAGGGAGATGGTGTAATTAGATACCAAGGTCGTTTGTGTGTTCAAAATGTTGATGACTTGGGGGAACAAATTTTGATAGAAGCACATAGTTCGCGATATTCCATTCACCCGGGAACTACCAAGATGTAATGTGATTTATGGGAGGTCTATTGGTGGAATGGGATGAAGAAGGATATTGCGGGCTTTGCGGCTAAGTGGCGAAATTGCCAACAAGTAAAGGTTGAGCATCAGAAACTGGGAAGTTTGTCCCAAGATATTAGCATTCCTACTTGGAAGTGGGAACACTTGAATATGGACTTTATTGTTGGATTGCCTCGCACCCGGTGACAACATGATTCTATTTGGGTTATAGTAGATCAGATGACGAAATTGTCTCAATTCCTTCCCGTCAATGTTTCCTATTTGGCAGAGGACTATGCAATGATGAACTTGAGAGAAATGGTAAAGGTGCATGGAGTGCCTTTGTCCATTATTTCCAATCGTGGTACCTAATTCACTTCTTAGTTTTGGAAGTCATTCCAAAAGGGGCTGGGCACTAAGGTTAATCTTAGCACGACTTTTCAACCCCAAACCGATAGGCAAGCGGAGCGTACTATCCAAACATTGGAAGATAAGTTAAGGGCTTGTGTTATTCATTTTAAGGGTAATTGGGATGACCATTTGCCATTGGTTGAGTTTGCCTATAATAATATATATCACTCAAGTATCGATATTGCTCCATTTGAGGCCTTTTATGGTAGGAGGTGTAGATCTCCCATAGGTTCCTTTGAGGTGGGTGAAGTTTCCCTAATAGGTCCAAAATTGGTACAAGAGGCCATGGAGAAAGTTTGACTCATTAGAGAAAGGTTGAAAATGGCTCAAAGTCAGCAAAAGTCTTATGCCGATGTTAGAAGAAGGGATCTAGAGTTTGAGGTTAACAATTGGGTTTACTTGAAAATTTCACCTATGAAGGGTGTAATGAGGTTTTGTAAGAAAGGGAGACTTAGTCCCCGGTATGTAGGCCCATATCAGATTTTGAGGCGTGTGGGTAAGATTGCTTATGAGGTAGATTTGCCAAATGAGTTGGCAGTAGTGCCACCCGTTTTCCATGTCTCTATGCTTAAAATGTGTGTTGGAGATCCGACATCCATATTTTCCCTAGAAGGGTATGGAGTTGATGAGAGTCTTTCTTAATAGGAAGTTCCTGTTGAGATTTGGACCGGTAAGTCAAGAATTGAGAATCAAGGAAATAGCTTCCGTGAAGGTATTGTGGAGGAATCAATTAGTTGAGGTTGCTACTTGGGAGGTTGAGGCCGATATAATGTCCCAATATACTCATATGTTTCCATCTACTCCTATTCTAGCTTGAGCTAATGAGTTCCTCTTGAGTTGTCCTTGTTGTGGAAGTCATGTGTTTTTATGTGTTTCCATGATTTCTTTATGTTATGCATGTTCATGAAAACTTGTATTTTTATAGAAAATGAATTAACATGATTGATATTCCTCATGTTGTTGTGCATTGAATATCAGTTGCTTATAGACTTCATAAGATGAATTGATGAACATGCACTACATATGCATTTGGAGAGTGCATTGCATATGAGCTCCATGAGATTGTGTTGAGAATGATATTAGCTTGGAAAAGGTAGTTCCTCCTTGAACTTGATTAATTTTGAGAATTCATGCATATTGGGTTACTAGATGTAGTTCCTACTTCCTTTTAATGCATTTTAGTATGTTTAGTTGGAGTTGATGTTTCCTCCTTGTTTTTGTGCATTGCATGCATGATGGGCTGATAGAGTTAGTTTCACCCCTCTTATGATGTTTTGAGAACGTCCTAGCTTGGAGTCAATAGTTCCTCCTTGGTTGTATGGTTTGCATTGTAGGTTGGGTTGTTAGTTCCTCTCCTACTCTTTTAGAACCAGTTTAAATCTCATTCGAGGATGAATGGTCCCAAGGGAGAGATATTGTAACACCCCCTATCCGAAAAAGGGAAATGAACCAGATTTTTTGGGAAGTTGCAGGTGCCAGCCACGGAGGCCAACCACGGCCCGTATCTTGAACCACGGACCGTAGGTGGGTCCGTCGGATGGCTACCCTACCTAAAGGTTTAAGGCCAAGAACTACAGCCAGACCTACAGACCGTAGGTCAGACCACGGTCTGTGGTCAGGGTCCACAGTTTGAGGCCCAAAAACCAAGTTTCTGACACCAATCGATGGTCCACCAGGATGGGCCATGGGTTAGACCACGGTCCCTCGACTGGGTCCGTCGGTGGCTGTTGGCAGTTGAGTTTCAGGGGTAGTTAGGTCTTTTCCTAATTAATTAATTCCTAAACTATGTCGTTTTGCATATGTTTCGGACTCCTATATAAGCTTTTTCAACCCCCAAATTAACCCATTTACTTCATTCTTCCAAATTCCCAAAAGAAAACCAAATTCTTCTCCAAATATTCTCTCTCTAGAAACTTGAAGAAGAAGAAGAAGAAGGATTCATCTAGGGTTTCAAGCTAAGGTTCCAATTCCTCCATTTCAGGCTAGCAATTGGAGTCAAGGTATGATAGTTTTCATCCATGATTCCTTTCATCCATGAAGTTCCAAAATTCCTCTATTTCAAATTGTAGAATTCTCCAATTGAGTTAGGATTTTCTTCAATTAGCATGGTTGCCTTTAATTATTGATTTAGCTGATTGAATTATGGTATATTATGCATGAATTGATGATACTTGATGATTTTATGATGATTTCCCCATGAACCCATCTAATCCCAATGTTTTCAAGTTATGAGTCATATGATGTGGGATTTTGATCCTCAAGGAAGAGTTTTATGAAATTAAGAATGTATTGCAAGTATTACATGTATTTATGATGAAATCCATATCTAACCCATATTTTCTAAGAGTTTATGATTGAAAGTGGGTTTTGACCTCTAGAGGTAAATTATTGTCTTATGCATTGTTTATGAAATCTATGCAAATGTCTTAAGGGTGCTTTGAGAGTAAAGTACCAATGATGATGTTGTATTGTGAAAGGATATTCTCACTAAAACACATACTAGCATGATGTGAAAGGTTTTCTCATATAGAAAGGATTGTTAGGTTGAAAGGATTTCTCACCCAATTTATTCAATGACAATGAGCTATCTTAATGAAACTAGCATGGATTTGTTGGCCAAGGATACCTTTTCATGAGTAATGAAGTCAAGTAAGAAATGAATATTCTGTGGGAATTTATGCTTAGCACCGAGTGGATATTGATAGTGATATTCAATCTCTCCCGTAGTAGAGGCCGGGTTTCCCAAGCAATCTCATGAGATGGAAGCTCTCCTGTAGAAGAGGCCGGGTTTATAGTAGCAATCTACTTATCCCATAACTATATGACCCCATAGGTTGATTAGCTAGTGGATCCACTTAAGCTAGAAGTTCAAGGTTCTACCTTCGGCAAGTAGGACACCCCTTTTCCGTGTGGGGTAGACACCGGATTCCATGTTATAGCTCACATGATCTCAATTTTGGTTAAGGCTAATTCCCCACAAGTAAGAATGAACTAAGGTTACTTCAAGAAGTATCGCATATGAGTTTAAAGGTTTTAAAGATTAAGTTAGCTTGCATTGACCATGATTTATGATTTATGATTTATGTTTTATAACTCTTTCATATTATGTTTTAGCTTGGTCAATTGCATGTCATGAAATGAAATGTCCGATTTAGCATGTTTTCAAATGTTTTATGCATAGCTATCATACTTGGTACATTATTTTGTACTAACGCATACTCTTACCTACATTTTTTCCAAATGTAGGGTCCGATATTCAGGGTGCTCCGTTTCATGGCTAGTGGGTGATTTGATTGATCCCCGAGCTTTGATGAGTCCTCATGCTTCGAGGACGGAGTTTTATTGTTTTAATTTCTTTCATGTATTACTCTTTTGGAAATAATGTATCAGACAAGAGTTTAAACTTCCACTTTTCATTTTATAAAATGTTTTGGCCTTGAACTGTTTTACTCTTATTGTTCTATTTCTTATGTTATGAGAGCTAAGTGGCTTGTATGGAGTCCTTCGGGGTTCTATACGCCATGTTACATCTAGGGGTACCCCTAGGTCGTGAGAAGCATGGACCATCATCACCTCAAGATCATACAACTCTGTCAGTTTTAAACCAATCTGTTTCTCATCCTCCTCCACATCTGTTTCCTTGGCAAAATCATCATCGGCCCTATCCTCATCTCTCTAAACATCAGCATCAACAAACACAATATCACCAAACGTAGTACCATACACACTCGGCTGCTCAGCCACGACACTTTGCACACTAGAAGGCACAAACTCTAGACCATCAGTAAAAGGAACCATCGAGATAAATGTAGAACTCAGTTGGTCCACATCAGCCGGAAGGTTTGCAATATCAGCCCTCACAGTAGATCGAACATCTCAACTACCCTTATTGTCATGAACCCAGGGTACCCCCTAGGCTTAACATGGCGTATAGGACCCCAAAAGGCCTCATACAAGCCACTTAGCATTCATAACATAAAACATAGAATGAAAAGAAGTAAAGAATAACATTTCAAGTTCCAAAAGTTTTATAAAAGTAAAGCGGAAGTCTAAACAGTTGTATCATTAATAAATCTAGTACATAAGAATAAAATTGGGCCTAGCCCATACATCATGCCCAAAACTGAAAGAAAGAAAGAAAACTGAAATACTAAAAATTCATCCTCGAAGCATGAGGACTCACCAAAACTCGAAATCTCTCAGATCAACCTCTAGCCATGAAACTTAGAACCTTGACTATCGGACCCTGCATTTAGGGAAATGTAGGCAAGAGTATGTGTTAGTACAATCATGTACCAAGTATGATAGCCATGCATAAAAATATTTAATAACAAGTTTAAAGAGGACATTTTCGTGATTGTGCAATGATCAAGCTAAAATATAAATCTTGAATTTTAGAACATAAGTCATAAATCATGATCAGTGTAAGTCAACATCATGTTGAATCATAATTATGATACTTCTTGAAGAAACCTTGGTTCATCATAAATTTTCCTGTTTGTGGGAAGTAGCCTGAAATGACATATAAGACCATGCGAGCTATAAACATTCAATCTGGTGTCTCCCACACCGAAAAGAGTTGTCCTACTTGCCACGGTAAGGACCATGAACTTCTACCTATTGTGGATCCATTAGCTAATGTCTATCTGGACAATCCTATGTTGGCACATAGTTTATGAGACATGGCTAATCGCCACTTGTCCACTCGGTTCTAAGCTTAACCTCCATGGAATAGTTCTTATTCATATTCATCTTAGCTCTTAAAGGAACATGGGTAATATCCTCTTGTCCTTACTTCATAAGACATGAGTAATCGCCTCTTGTCTTTCGATCATATGACATGGTTGATACTTCTTGTCTTTTACTTAGAAAGCATGGGTAAAGGCCTTGTGCCTCAACATTAGCATAGCTTCTTACTTGTTGGTTCATTTAGGTGAGAAGACCTTTCAACCCTAAGAACCCTTATTATATGAGAAATCCTTTCACAATCACAACAATAAAAACATCATTGATACTTCACTCTCAAAGAATCCTTAAAACATTTACATCAATTTAATAAGAACATCCATAATTCCATAATTCACCTTTCAAGGTTCAAAACCCACTGTCAATCATCAATTTCTAGAAAACATGGGTTAGACATGGGCTTATAGAAATTCATCATAAAATTCATGTAATTCTATCATTTCATGCTTGATTTCATATAATCTTCTTTCATAATTCAAAACCCATATTATATGCTCGCAACTTGGAAAATATGGGATTTACATGGGTTCATAGGGATCATCATAAAAACATGAGATTAACTCAATTCATGCCTAAAAGACCATAAATCCATCAATTAAGTCAATAATCAAGAGAACCCGCAACATAGAAGAAAATCCTATCTCAATTGGGGATTTCTATCTTTGAAAATAGGATAATTTGGGAACTCTATGAAAGAAAAGTATCCATGGATGAAAACTATCATACCTCAATGCCAAAAGCTTGGCTTCAATGGTGGAATTGGAGACTTGACTTGGAACCCTAGATTGAACCCTTCTTCTTCAAGTTTTCTAGAGAGAGAAATATTTTGGAGAGGAAGAACTTGATCTTCTTTTGTAAATTTAGGAGAATGACTTGAATGGGTAAATTTTGGGGTTAAACTCACTTCTATTGGGGTTCTAGCTAAGGGCAAAATGACGTAGTATCAAGATAAAATAATTAGGAAAAGACCCAACTGCCCTTAACTTAAAGCTGGTGCGAACCTCCAGATGGAGGCCCACACGAGCCGTCTCAGGGTCCACGAGCCGTCTGGGCAGTCATTTCCCTGGACTAGTGGCTTGGGGAATTCTACCTCCCCTTCACGGCCACCACCACGACCCGTCTGGCTCTTCATGATCTGTCTGGGGGCTAGTGAGAGGATCCTGCCTTAGGGAGGACACTTTCCAATCCACCACGGGCACCAATACGAGCCGTGGTTCCCTTCAGGACCCCGTGAAGGATTCCATTAAGGGTGCAACGGCTAAGTGGAGGGCTGGTGACCACCCACTTGTCTCCCTTTTATAGGTTTCTTGATTCCGGGGTGTTACACTTATCCTTTTCTCGAGCATCCAATCTTGCTGTGAGGTTATCCAACATTTATCCATGTGACACTATAGTGGCCTCACATTGAGTCAACATATCTCTTAAGGGAGCCAAAGAAACCTCAATCGCCCGATTGATGAGTGGGGAATTTCAACTCATTTAGGGCTCATTATCAAATGAATTAGTGTCCTCAATGCCTATTTTGCTCTTATAACTGATGTTAATGTGTTTATATGTAGCAGTGAAGGCTTAAGAACAAGGCAAGGAAATTATGATGCGAAAAGGAAAGAAAAAGATAGAAAAGCTGGAGCTCACAAAAGCAACTCGGCCAGCCTCTAGCTCGCCAAATATTCCAGCGAAGTAGCCCATGGATCAAGCCAACTAGGCGAGTGAAAATGCACTTCGGTGACGCACCGAAAGGAACGGCAACATTGACCCAGCTCACCAAATCTTCCAGAACAATTGTACGCAGGAGTCAATCTAAAAGGTGAGAAGACATGAACTTTGGTGGATCATTGAGTCGTTCGGTGATTCCGACTAATATCACCGAGTAGACTTCGTGCTGATATTTTGGGATGTTTCTGGGAACGTATAAATTGATTTTCAAAAAATAGAAAAGGAGTTCCTAGACGGTGTATTCCTCAGTTTTGAGAGATTTTACATTCTTGGAGAGGATTTGGATCTTGGATTTGAAGATTTAGGATGTTATTCTTAACAATTCTGATGGATAATCTTTTTGGTAACAGTTTCTTGCTTTTTCCTATGTTTGGCTGAACCACGTTCCCTTGGTAGTGTGATCATGTAATCGAATACATGAATTAGCTTATGGGTATTTTTATTTTCTAAATTTAAAGTTGTTTCGAAATGAGTTCAATTATTTATTCATGTTTCCATTAATGAACTGATGTTGCAAATTTAGTTCTAGCTTAACTCTCTATGTTTTCTTGAAAAAGAGGTATAGAATTGATGAATGATTGATAGTTGTATTGGTTGCGTGTTTACAACCCAACTTGAGAAAGTGAGTTTAATTAAGGAATTGTGTTCCCTTGTATTGGTAAGCTTGTTGAGGTTCAAGAAAACTTACTAGAAACATGATAGTTGATCGAGAGACAACTATTATATTCAAAACCTGTCCTACCCATTGAGATTCAAAAACTTAAAGTAATTAATAATTACATATTAAGTGAAATTAGTATTCTATTGCTCACACTCCTAAGGTCCTCTCTGTAATTGTTCAAATCCCGTGTTAATCATTTTTGTTAGAAATTGGTTACTTAAATTCCCCCTCTTTATATTGATTATTGATACTTTGTTATTTATTTAAAGGAAAAAGTACAAATATACCCCCCGAACTATAGTAAATAGTAGGTAGATTCCCTCCATCATACTTTTAGAACATTGGTGCCCCTGCCGTCCAAAAATTAGAGCATATATTCCCTTTACTATAACAAATGACTAAATAGGGACATGTGGCGTAATCTTATCCATCGATCCGATATTTAATATATGTCGGTTCGATAGATAAGATTATGACACGTGTATGTCCATTAGTATAATGGGTATATATTCTCTAGTTTTTGGATGGCAGGGGCACCAATGTCCCAAAAGTATGACGTAGGATATCTACATACCATTTATGATAGTTCGGGGGTATATTTTTCCCTTTTCCCTTTATTTTATGTTGTGCAGCCTTTTATTTTTTTAAATGATTAAAACACGTCTTCACTTCGTACTTGAATTATTTATTGTATCACACCTTGTAGGATCAACCCCAACTCATCATTGAGTTTATACTTTATAGCGACCACCTACACTTTGAATCGGAAGAAGTGTACATGTGCGTTATCAAAAATTGTGCTGCTGCCGTGGAGTGGTCTTTAGAATTCTTTTATTGAAGTGTTTTGTGAACTGATTTTATTGTAGTAGAATTTTCTTATTTGTGTTTTTGTTGATTGCTCTAAAAAGGGGAAGAAATGGGAGAAATGCAAGTCAACTTGGGAACAATGCTGACATCAGAAACTTGGACGATGTCAATGTGGATCAGCTGGAAAGTAATGGTGCTATTTAACTGCCTCCAACTGTGGGCAATGCGGTATTTCATGTGACCAGCACGATTTTGTAGCTTTTGCAAATAAAAGGTCTCTTTCGGTGACTTTCTCATGAGGACCCTCATGACCACATCCGCAATTTTGTGGATGTTTGTGGACCGTTTTCCTTCAAGAACATCACTCAACAGTCAGTCTAACTCTGTTTGTTTCCCTTTTCTCTAATTGGGGGAAGCAACAAAGTGGTTGACCGGACTACCAAGGGAATCTATCACTTCTTGGGAGGAGCTCACAGAAGTATTTTATGAATGATTCTTCCCTCCCTCGAAGATGGTTAAGTTGAGGGATAATATTCAAAACTTCAAGCGGATTGATGGTGAGCCTATACATTAAGCATGGTTGAAATTCCAAAAGTTGCTTCTCCGATGTCCTACCCATGGATTTCCGGACAATGTCCTATTGCAATATTTTTACCGGAGTCTTGACACCGCCAACAAGGGTGTCACCGACTAACTCATTCTGGGTGGAATCATGAGACAACTATTTGACATAGCATCGATGCTACTTGATGAGATAACTAAAATTAATCGTGCATGGTAGACAAGGGAAGATCATGTATCTCCTCTAAACCTTGGGCTGACCAAGGAAAAAATGGAAAAGAACCAAGAACGTGATGAGAATATGGTGAAGATGGGCTGATTTTCTGCACAATTTGGTGGGCTAAGGTCAACTCGGAGAGTCGCCGAGTAGATCGGTGATATTAGTAAGTCTTACTGATCAAAGCACGAATTGAAGGGTCACAATCCCTCCAACTATTTTAAATTCAAAATCTCTCCTTCGTTTGAACTTTTCGACTCATGCACTCTTTCAATCAAACATTACATCATAATTTTTAGTTTGCATATCGTGGTTGTCCTTGTGTGTGGTCGGAATCTTAAGTTTTGTCCATCCTCCCCTCTTTGCCTAAGTGATTACTTGTCTGCATTTGAGGTAGGTTTTCCAGATTTTGTTTTAATTTCATGATTTGTACTGGGCATGATGTATGAGTAGTTAATGGATCTATTGTGTGCCTTGATTGTCTTCCTAGTGATCCGTAATGTTTAACTTGAATTCGAGCATGCTAGATAGCTCTAAATTGGTCTAGTTTCACTTTGAATTCATTGAATTGTGGGTGTGCATATTGGGTAGTGTACGGGTAAAGTCTGAGTATCCCGAAATCGGACAGATGGCATGATTTTGCCCTATGATGGATTGGGTGACGTCATTCTTAAGGGAAAAATCATCGGTTGGTCAAATTTAAATTAATTGGGGGGAAGTCTGAGTACACTGGCTTACAGTTTCATCATGGGTAGGCTTAAGTTGTTTGGAATTGTGCTTGAAATGGTTTGTCGTAGGCTGTTAGTCACGAATTGAGAATTCGGTTGGGAAGGAAACTTGTTGGGCCATTCGGTGAGTTAGGTTAAGCTCCACGAGTCTCCTAATTATCCCCTTTATCGCCTAGTTGACCTGAATTATTGGAAAAATTTCTATAACTTTCGGTTTTATGCTTGTGCTCACCGAGTAGACTCACTGAATAGCTTTGGTCTCACCTTTGTGACTTCTATTTTGACTGATTGTTTGTGTAACATTCGGCGAGGCATTCTCTGATCGCCTAGTGAACTTGGCGTCTCAATGAATGGTTTTTCCCACCGAATGGGTTTGGCGACTCGCCTAAGTGGTCGGCGAGTTTTCCTGCAACTTTTTGAAAATGTTATTTCACTAACTGTCACGACCCAAAAGTACCCCCTAGATGTAACATGGCGTATAGGACCCCGAGAGACCCCATACAAACCACTTAACATTCATAATATAAGAAATAGAACAAAAGAAGTAAAACAATAGTCCAAATCCAATAGGTTTTATAAAAGTAAAGCGGAAGTCTAAAACACTTTGTCTCAATAGCCATCTAATATAATAGAATGAAATTGGGCCTAGCCCATACATCATGTTCAAAACTGAAATACAATAAGGAAACTAGGAACAATGAAAGTCCGTCATTGAAGCATGAGGACTCACCAAAGCTCGGGAACCTCGAAATCAACCACTAGCCACAAAACAGAGAAACCTGACAGTCGGACCCTACATTTGGAGAAATGTAGGCAAGAGTATGCGTTAGTACAAAATAATGTACAAAGTATGATAGCTATGCATAAAAAAATTAAATCATGCTAAAATAGGACATTTCATGACATGGAATTGACAAACCTAAAACATGATATAAAAGAGTTAAAAAACATAAGTTATAAAACATGGTCAATGCAAGCTAACATCATTTGAAACCTTTGAACACCTGTGAGATACTTCTTGAAGAAACCTTAGTTCATTATTAATGTGGGGAATTAGCCTTAACCGACATAGAGACCATGTGAACTGCAACATGGTCCCCCAGTGTCTCCCACACCAAAAAGGGTTGTCCTACTTGCCAAGGTAAGAACCATAACTTCCAGCTTAGGTGGATCCACTAGCTAATGTCTATCTAGATAATTATCCTATGGGAGCACATACGTAAGGGATAAGGAGATTGCTTCTAGAAACCCGGCCTCTACTAACGGGAGAGCTTCCATCTCAATATACTCTCGGTGCTAAGCATAAATCCCACAAAATAGTCATTTCTTACTTGTTCTTATTATCCATGGAAAGGCACATTATCTTGCCAATCCAAGTTAAGTCATAATCCATGGAAAGGTATCATTCAATAACCAATCCAAGCTAGGTTTCATTAGGATAGCTCTTAATCTTGATTCAATTAGGTGAGAAGACCTTTTAACCTTAGAATCCTTTATTATGTGAGAAAACCTTTCACATCTTGCTTTTATGTGTATATGAGAAAATCCTTTCAATAACAGATCAACATCATCATCATTGATACTTTACTCTTGAAACATCCTTAAAACATTTGCATAGATTTCATAAGACATGCATAATTCCATAATTTAAATCAATAATCTAAAGAACCCATGACAATTGAAGAAAACCCTAACTCAATTGGGGATTTCTAACTTTGAAAATAGAGGAATTTGGGAACTCCATGAATGGAAGGAATCCATGGATGAAAACTATCATACCTTGAAGCCAATTGCTAATCTTCAATGGAGGAATTGAGAATTGACTTGAAACCCTAGGTTGAATCCTTCTTCTTCGAGGTTTATACAGAGAGAAATATTTGAGAGTTCTTATTTTTGGTGATTTTGAAGAGAATGGGCTGAATGAACTAATTTGGGGGTTGACATTACTTATATAGGGGTCTTAGTGAAGGGTAAAATGACGTAGTACAAAATTAAAATAATCAGAAAAGACTTTTAAGACCCTAACTTTAAAACTGAAAAGAACTCACGCTGGAGCTCACCAAAGGCCACTCGGCGACTCGCCAAGTGAGCCTTTAGCTCACCTAAAATTATTGTTAGTTGACTCTTGGTTGAAGTCAATAAGACGATGGAGAGGGCACTTTGTTGACACGCCAAATGAAACGGCGAGCTCGACTTAGCTCGCCTAAAGTTCTAGAACACTGGACGTTGAGATCAAGCGAAAAGGCGAGGGGGGGTTTCCACCTGGCGGATCACCAAGTCACTCGGCGTTCACTCCCTACTTCGCCGAGTTGGTTAAGGAAAGGAATATTTTTCCCTTCTCTGAATCCGAGGGATTACATTATCTCCCCCTTGGGATCATTCATCCTCAAATCAGACTCAAGCTAGTACTAAAGGGGTAGGAGAGAAAATAACAACCCAGCCAATAATGAAACTTCATCTAAATGCATATAAAAAAAGAGGAACTATCGACTCCAAGCTGGGACGTTATCAAAACATCATTAGAGGGGTGAGACTAAATATAACAGCCCATCATGCATGCAATAAACATGTCTGAGGAGGAAACATCTACTCCAAGAAAACATCCAAGGAGGAAACATCAACTCCAAGCTAAAGTCATGCTCATTACATCATATCAAGTAGTCTACATGCAATTCATACTCATGTGAACATAAACATGTAGAAATCAATCAAATTGACTCATTTTCTCAAAACTGGAATTTTCATAAATCATGCATAGTAAGGAAATCATGGAAACACATAAGACACATGACTCCAAAACAAAGAACAAACCATGAGGAACTCATTACCACAAGCTAGAGTAGAAGTAGAAGAAAAGAGATGAGGATATCGGGACATCATATCGGCCTCAGCATCCCAAGTAGCACCCTAAACTAACTTATTTCTTCCACAACACTTTCACGAAAGCTACTTTCTTATTTCTCAACTTCCTGACTTGCCGGTCTAGAATCCCAACAAAAACTTCCTCATAAGAAAGATTATCCTTAACTCCCAAACCTTCTAAGGGAACTATAGATGTCAGATGACCAACACATTTCTTCAACATAGAGACATGGAAAACTGTATGCACCGATTTATACTCATTTGGAAATTCTAGCTCATAAGCAACCTTACCAACACATCTCAAAATCTGATATTGGCCTACATAACGGGGAATAAGCTTCCCTTTCTTACCAAACCTCATTACACTCTTCATGGGTGAGATTTTCAAGTAAACCCAATCATGAACACTAAACTCAAGATCCCTTCTTCTTACATCGACATATGACTTTTGCCGACTTTGAGCTGTTTTCAACCTCTCTCTAATAAGTCAAACTTTCTTTATGGCATCACGTACCAACTTTGGACCTATTAGGGCGACTTCACCAACCTCAAACCATCTTATAGGAGATCTACATCGCCTATAATATAATGCTTCAAATGGAGCCATATCAATACTTGAGTGATAGCTATTATTATAAGCAAACTCAATCAATGGCAAATGATCAACCAAATTACCCTTAAAATCAATCACACAAGCCCTTAACATGTCATCCAAAGTTTGGATAGTACGCTCTGCTTGCCCATCGGTTTGGGAATTAAAGGCCTTACTAAGCTTAACACGAGTACCAAGACCCTTTTAGAATGACTTGCAAAACTGAGAAGTGAATTGGGTACCATGATCGGAAATAATGGACAAAGGCACTCCATGGAACTTTACCATTTCTCTCAAGTACAACTTGGCATAGTCCTCTGCCGAATAGGAAACCTTGACGGGAAGGAAATGAGCCAATTTTGTCATCCGATCTACTATCACCCAATCGAGTCATGTTGTCGCCGGGTGCGAGGCAAATCAACAATAAAGTCCATGTTTAAATATTCCCACTTCCACGTAAGAATGCTAATATCTCGGGACAAACATCTCAGTTTCTGATGTTCAACTTTCACTTGTTGGAAATTCAGACACTTAGCCACAAATTCCACAATATCCTTTTTCATCAGATTCCACCAATATACCTCCCGCAAATCACGGTACATCTTTGTGGCTCACGGGTGAATGGAATACTGTGAACTATGGGCTTTCATCCAGATCTGTTCCCTCAAACCATCAACAGTTGGAACACACAAACGACCTTGATATTTAAGTACACCATCTCCCCCTTGGGAGAAAGCCTCAATGGATTTCTTAAGCACCGCTTCTTTCAATTCAACAAAAAATGGATCAAGACCTTGCTTGGCCTTCACATCCGCCGCAAGGGATGATTCCGAGCCGTTGTGAACCATAAAACCACCCTTGGTGGAGTCCACCACCTGAACACCTAATCGGGCCACTCTATGAAAATCTCAAACCAACTTTTGCTTTTCTTCTTCAATATGAGCAATACTACCCATAGATAACAGACTTAGAGCATCCGCCACCACATTTGCCTTTCCGGGGTGATAGAGAACACTCATATCATAATCTTTAAATAACTCAAGCCACCTTCTTTGGCGAAGATTTAGATCATTCTGATTAAACACATATTGCAAACTCTTGTGGTCGGTAAAACATCTACATGAACACCATACGAATAATGCCTCCAAATCTTTAAGGCAAAAACAACCGCCGCTATTTCAAGGTAATGGGTAGGGTAATTCTTTTCATGAATCTTAAGTTTCCTTGAGGCGTAGGCAATAACTTTCCCAATTTGCATAAGCACACACCCTAGCCCAATCGAGGCATCACAATAAACCACAAAACCATCAGTCCCTTCTGGTAAAGTCAACACTGAAGCGGACGTAAGTCTATCCTTCAACTCTAGGAAACTCTTCACACAGGCTTCGGACCATATGAACTTAACCTTCTTTTGAGTCAAAGCCGTCAAAGGAGAGGCAATTGAGGAGAATTCCACAATAAAAGTTCTATAGTAACCGGCTAAACACAAGAAATTTCAAATATCCGAAGGGGTCAGAGGTTTAGGCCAACTTTTGACTGCATCCATCTTCTTAGGATCTACCTCAATGCCCTTACTTGAAACAATATGACCAAGGAAAGCTACGAAGCTTAGTAAAAACTCACACTTGCTAAACTTCACAAAGATCTGTTGGTCCTTAAGAATTACAATACGATCCTCAAATGATCAATATGCTCATTCTCACTTCTCTAATAAATCAATATATCAACCATGAACACAATCACAAACATGTCAAGGTATTGTCTAAACACTCTATTCATCAAATCCATAAACGCCGCCGGATCATTAGTCAACCCAAAATGACATTACCTAAAACTCATAATGACCATACCGAGTTCTAAAATTCATCTACGAAATACAATCTTCCTTCACCCTCAATTGGTGATAACCCGTTCGAAGATCAATCTTAGAGAAATAACTTCCTCCTTGAAGTTGGTCAAATAAAACATCTATTCTTGGGAGAGGATACTTATTCTTAATGGTCACCTTATTGAACTGACGATAGTCAATACACATACGAAGAGAACCATCTTTCTTCCTAACAAACAAAATTGGAGCACCCATGGAGAGATACTCGGTCGGATGAAACCCTTATCCAATTAATCTTTCAATTGTTCTTTCAACTCCTTTAGTTTTGTTGGAGCCATACGGTAAGGAGGAACAAAATTTGGGTGCGTATCTAGGATAAGGTCAATACCGAAGTCTACTTCCCTCTCGGGAGGAATATCGGGTAAATCATTTGGTAACACTTCTGGAAACTCATTAACAATGGAGACCGACTCAAGAGTAGGTATTTCGGAATCCACATCCCTCACCCTAACTAGATGGTAAATACAACCCTTAGAAATCATCTTTCTAGCTTTAAAATAGGAAAAAACCTGACCCTTAGGCATAGAATTTCCCCCTTTCCACTCTAGGACGGGCACATTCGGGAGCTGAAACTTGACTACATGAGTTCTACAATCAATAGAAGCATAACATGAATGCAACCAATCCATACCAAGGATAACATCAAAATCTAGCATATCAAGTTCTACACATCAAAATCTAGCATAACATGGGACTGATTAACATTTCAAGCACACCTCATCAAATTCTAGGTGCAAACGATCGTTCAGCAGTATAAAACCCAACGAAGAGTTGGGGTCGAATCCACAGGGAGCGGTACATGTTCAAATTCAATTAAGAAGTACGAATGTGATCTAACTAGATACAAGAATACAAATTATCGAAAAAAGTCATGAAACAAATCAAAAGGGTGACATTAAATGTCAGAATGGGGGGGTTTTGGTTTGCAATTATCAACTACTATGCAGTCACAAACAATTTGAAATAATAATAGGAGAGGAATTCTCGGGATGTGATCAATTATAGGCAAATTTAGATATATGGGTAATTGAAACTACTAATAAATAGCTAAATATCAGTGGATAGGCTAGACTAGAATTGAAATAGCTTTCTCTCGAACAACTATTCCGCTTCAAGTGATTTCTCTCGAACATCAACAAGCATAGCAATTAAGAACAACCCATAACCTTAATACATCTTCTCTCTCGAGCAAGATGGATAGGATTGGGTTTAGGATTCACTCTCTCGAGCTTAACCCAAATCAACCCAATACCTACAAACCATTAATCACAAGCCTTAGCCCCTAAACTTCTCTCTCGAGCAAGTTAAAAACACAAAATTAGGCATTTGCAACTAAAATTCATTAATTAAACCTCTGTTAATGATTAAACCCACTTCATATAGCATTTAAACTAGTAATTAACAATACCCATAAACTAATTCAACCCATAATCACATGATCACACCCCAAGAATTGGGGTTTTAGCCAAACATCATAAAAGAGTGAAAACAATTACCAAATCGATTAGCCATCAACTGGATAAGAGTAATTAAGCCTTTACAATGCTTCAATTTGCAGAAAATTCAAAACCCACTTGCAAAATCTCCAAATTGAATCTAAAAAAGTCTTCAAGTCTACTAAGAAACTATCAAAAACTCCAGAGAAAACTTTTCTAAACTAATTCAACATTCTTGGTTGATACTGAGTTAACTGTTTAAAATCTAATTTATAGTTGCCAAAAATAAACCATGAAGGGCCATTAGGCGAGGTAAGTTGGGCTCGCCAAGTAGTTCGGTGAGCTGCCCTCTATTCTTTTTATCGCCTTTTTGCAAGAGTTCTCAGCATCCTCAAGTCCTGTACCTTTGGGCGATCACTCTTTGCATCGTGGAACTGCTCGGTGATTTACCAACTGCTCTTTTATGTCGCCGATTTGGTTTCTTCCCTCAGGGCTGGTACACTGGAACTTTAGGGTGTCGAAATATCCACTCGGCGGTTCGCCAATTGCTCTTGGCGATCAGCAGGCTCGCCTTTCTTCACTTCTTCAGTTTGTTTTGTTCCTTTTTGCCTGTTAGTGTCCTTGCTTGCTCCTCAATTCATATACCTAAAAATCAAGGCTTTAACATTAGTTTATGGCATAAATTAAGCATTTGAGGACACTAAATCTATATAAACAAAGCTCCAAATGAGTCCAAATCTCAGACTCATCAACACCCCCAACTTAAACTTTTTCTTGTCCTCATGTAAAACTCAAGATCATCAGTTCAAAAAGGATGTCTCAAATAGTGCTGCATAAAACTCAACATAAATGCACACAACAAGGTTCACCTTACTCATGCAATGATCATTTGTGCACTGAAAGATTCAAATTGTGACTCACCATTATCAAAGATACTCAAGTTCAC
Organism: Solanum etuberosum; assembly: GCA_029582245.1. Lineage (NCBI taxonomy): Eukaryota > Viridiplantae > Streptophyta > Magnoliopsida > Solanales > Solanaceae > Solanum > Solanum etuberosum. The sequence goes on from JAJONR010000568.1 coordinate 102,970, forward strand.
AATACTTGTTTCAAATGCAAGTTCAAGCTCAACAAAGGTACTCAAATGCCCTCATAACAAAGATGATTCCATAGTCACACACAATTTCTCAACAATTTAAAGTTCCGGAATCACATACAACTCTCACACTCACAAAGATGAACACATGCATGACTTCACCCATAGGTTTGCCCTTATGTTCCAATCGACATTTGTTTCAGCTCACTCAAGATCACAAAGGTCTTTTCACGGCTTGTAACGGGGATGTGTGTCAAGGTATGGTCATTTAGGCTTACTGGCTGCCACCTTCATGAGGTATGGTTTGAACATCACTTTCCTCTTTTTCTTTAACATTTCAAATATGCTCACAATCTGCCCCATTATTCAACTTCATATGAACTATCGGATACCCCATTTCTTTTGCAATTTCCACCACTTTATTTCACAACTTTTTCATTCTTTTTCGTTGCTTCTTTTCTCTTTTCTCTTTTTTTTTTACATGGAGGGGTTTCATATTTTTTCAAAACCATTACTCAAGGGGGGATTTCTCACACTTCATTATTTTCCTTCTCTTTTCACCACACCCCCAACTTAGGCTTTTGGCCTAAGTTGGCTATTCAACAAACTACACTTCATGAAAGTTATGGGTAAATGGATAAAGAGGGATCACAATTGTTCAAGTTTCTTCCAAGAAAAGGATAAGGTTCAAGAAAGGGCGATCTAAGGAACCTTTCAGCGAGTCGTCGAGTGAACTCGGTGAGCTCAGGCTTCCTGCCAAAAGTTACAGAATCAAATTAGCCAAAATAAGAAATTAAGGGCCATTAAAGGAGGACATTGGCGAACCGCCGAACCATTCGGCGAGCTCCACGCAGCTCGCCAACCGGCCCAACGTGCCAGTTTTCAACCCCATTTCTTAAAATCAATCCCACAGCCCCCGAAATCAAAATCAAACACACACAATTTTCAATTAGCACTAGACCCATACGACACATGCCCTCAGGGTACTCAAACTTCCCCCGATTTTACCAAAATGGGCCATTTGATGACTTTTGCCCTTAAGAATGATGTCAAACGATCCATCATTGGGAAAATTACGTCATTTGGCACAATTTGGGGTTACTTAAACTTCACCCCCACTAGACCCAACATAAATAAACTGCAACCCAACAATTTAGCATCAATTTCATCAAACAAGACATGGGAATCGAACATTTTAAGGCATTTAGGAACAAATTTCAATTCAAAACAGGCAAACCAACATATTACACACGATTAAAACAATTGTCCAACATCAAGCATTAACACATTTACCTATTGCATTCGAGTTCAACCACAAATCAAAGTACGGGGTTTGGAAAACCGACATGTATGCCGAGTTTAGAAGTTGAAAAGCTAGGCGGTAAAGTTTTCCAATTCCAAGCACGATATCACACAAGAAATGCAAATAAAAGCAATAAAAATGAAAGATCAAATGGTGGGTGAGAGGGTACGAGAGTTAGAAATGAGAGAAAGCGAAGGATTTTGAACTTTTAAACCGTTTGGCCTTTAAAATCTTTCAGTTCGCTGCACCTTCGGTGAAGTAAGTCATGCTCGCCGACCCACTCGGCGATGCACCGAGTCGTATTTCCCTCGTCGAGTTTTACAGGACCTTCAGCCGATTTGGGGGTTCAAACGGCGGACAAGGTCGGGCTCACCGACCTGTTCGGCGAGCCACCAATTGAACAATTTGCCCGCCGAGTTTACAGAGTTCCCCTTCAAGCTTGGTCATTCAAACGGTGGTTCAAATCGGGGTTCGCCAATCTGTTCGGTGCGCCGCCGAATGGACTTTGGGCTCACCAAAATATGTATTTTCTGACACTCTTCACTTTTCAACCTGCACGATCAATGCCCGTTATTCAAAATAAAAAAACTAAAGCATTAAAAACTTGGTTTGCCTCCCAAGAAGCACCTTAGTTAACGTCGTGGCACGATGAGGATACCAAATTAATCTTCATTTTTGGGGTTGGCCATTGTGTAACTAGGCAACCCCCCTTGTTGTCTTGGATTCAAATGTGAAGAAATTTTACCCATTTGGGTCTCCAGCTTCTTAATATAGGCTGAGTTAGACGTCACCGTCTGATTGAGAGTCGAGACATCCTCTTTCATTTGTTTCAACACTTTGTCGGACCCTTCGACTCTGTTAAGAATGCGTGAGAGCATATCTTCTGTCTGGCCACCTTCAGAGTCCTTGGGCTTTTGACGATCATGGGGAGGAGCATACCTATCCTTCTCCCACTCTCTTTCTTTCCAACTGGCGTTACGATCACGCCATTCTCTGTCATGGTCTCTCAAGCCCTTATCCCTATTCCATCCTTGATTTCCACCCGTGCTTGGGTAGTTTGCACGATAACCTCCTCCTTGGTTGGCTAGGAAGTTCATTTCCTCATTGCACAACGCTTCAAAGTTTGCTTCATCGGGGCTTACTCCACCAACACCAAAAACATTAACACTCCTTGCACCAGCACCCATGACATTTTTAGCTAGGATATCCAGTTGGGTCATCATTTTGGCCATGTTTTTGTCTCTCTCTTGATCCTTTTGGATCTGCTCTTTTGTCATTTTATAAGTAAGAGGAGAGACTTGGTCTTCGCGAGTGTACCATGCCCTGTTGATCTTGGTCATGCAATCAAGGAGTTGGGACGCTATTGCATTATACCCCCTGGAGAAAGTTGATCAGCCACTCTTTTGTTTACCAAATCGAGGCTTCTATAGAAATATTACAGCAGCACATCATCTGGAAGTCCATGGGTTGGGCACTGAAGCACCAGCTATTTAAATCTCAGCCATGTCTCATGGATTGGTTCACCTTCCAAGCGTTTGAAACCTTGGATGCCATCCCTAAGATTCATCATCTTCAATGGGGGCAAGAATCTCACTTGAAATGTTGTGGTCAGCTTATCCCATGAGGTAATGGAGTCCCTCGGTAACTCAGCCAACCATTTAGTAGCTTCACCCATCAAAGAGAATGGAAACAACCTGAGATGGACCGATTCTTGCGATATGTTCTTAAATGAGAATGGCCCACAAACATCCACGAAGTTCCTGATATGCTCATTGGGATCCTCATGAGCCAGCCCCCCAAACAATCCTTTCAATTGTAGGAGCTGAAGCATTGTGCTTGTAATGTAAAAAACCGTGTTTTCTTCAGCCGGAGGTAAACGAATGGCACCAACACGACCCACAATGTTTGGGTTATTAACATCATTGAGGTTCCCAATATCGTCTTGGTAGCCCACTTGGCTACCATTACTTTCGTTAACACTCATCTCCTCCTCTGTTTAACACAATCAGCACCAAACCAAAAACTAAAATAAGTAGATTCAACTATAACTACAAAGATAACAATTCAACTTCAATAAAAGAATTTTAAACAACACCAATCCCCGGCAACGGCGCCATTTTGATTAACGTTTCAAGCACACCTCATCCAATTCTAGGTGCAAACGATTGTTAAGCAGTATAAAACCCAACGAAGAGTTGGGGTCGAACCAACAGGAAGCGGTACGTGTTCAAATTCAATTAAGAAGTACGAATGTGATCGAACTAGATATAGGAATAGAAATTATCGGGAAAAAAAGACATGAAACAAATCAAAGGGGTGACATTAAATATCAGAATTGGGGGTTTTGGTTTGCAATTATCAACTACTATGCAGTCATAAACAATTTAAAATAACAATAGGAGAGGAATTCTCGAGATGTGATCGATTATAGGAAGATTTTGATATATGGGCAATTGAAACTACTAGTAAATAGCTAAATATCAGTGGGTAGGCTAGACTATAATTGAAATAGCTTTCTCTCGAACAACTATTCCGCTTCAAGTGATTTCTCTCGAACATCAACAAGCATAGCAATTAAGAACAACCCATAACCTTAATACATCTTCTCTCTCGAGCAAGATGGATAGGATTGGGTTTAGGATTCACTCTCTCGAGCTGAACCCAAATCAACCCAATACCTACAAACCATTAATCACAAGCCTTAGCCCCAAAACATCTCTCTCGAGCAAGTTAAAAACACAAAAATAGGCATTTGCAACTAAAATTCATAAATTAAACCTAAGTTAATGATTAAACCCACTTCATATAGCATTTAAACTAGTAATTAACAATACCCATAAACTAATTCAACCCATAATCACATGATCACACCCCAAGAATTGGGGTTTTAGCCAAACATCA